>JBBBVU010000010.1:27753806-27801069 GCA_037177055.1 Atherinosoma microstoma
ACCAACCAGATCCCTCAGATCATCAGGGTCAAGTCTACTTTCAGTTCCCAGAGTCAGAACTAAACACAGAGAGGCAGCATTCAGTGTTTATGCTCCACACATGTGGAACAAACTCCCAGAAAGCTGCAGGTCACCTGAAACTCTCAGCAGTTTTAAATCAGGTCTAAAAACTTTTCTATTTGCAGCCTTTTATGATAACATCTGATATTTTTTCTGAAGGTTTCTTTCTTTATTAATTAATTATTAATTAATATTATTATTATTGTTGTTAATTCATTTTGTTTTTAAATTCTTCTTAATGCTTTCTGCACCCCACTGTAATGTGTTGAGATCTGGTGACTGTGGAGGCCATTGGAGTACAGTGAACTCATTGTCATGTTTAAGAAACCAGTTTAAGATGTGACCTTTGTGACATGGTGCATTATCCTGCTGGAAGTAGCTATCAGGAGATGCTACTCTGTGGTCATAAAGGGATGGACATGGTTTGCAGGAATTCTCAAGGCTAGGTTGTGGTGTTTAACCCTTCAAGACTGGCAGGATTGCCATCGTTCCTGACATTGGGAGTGACTTTAAGACCATCAGTGTTAAAGTATCAAATGATCCTCAAGTCGTACTAAGAGGTCTAAAGTGTCCCAACTAATATCCCTCAGACCATTACACCACCAGCAGCCTGAACCTTTGACACAAGGCAGGATAGATCAATGCCTTCATGTTGTTTATTCCAAACTTTGACCTACCATCTGAAAGTTGCAGCTGAAATCAAGACTCATCAAACCAGGCAACATTTTTCCTTTCATCCATTCTCCAATTTTGTGAACGCAGTGTGAATTGTAGCCTTAGTTTCCTGTTCCTAAGGAGTGGCACCTGGACTGATGATCTTTTGCTGCAGTCCATCTGCTACAAGGTTCATCGTGTTGTGCATTGAGAGATCATATTCTCTATATTTTGATTGTAACACCCAATGGTTCTTTGAGTTACTGTTGCCTTTTTATCATCTCCAACCAGTATGCCCATTCTCCTCTGACTTCTGACTTCAACAAAGCATTTTTGCCCAGTCAACTGCTGCTCCCTGGATATTTTCTCTTTTAAGACCATTCTCTGTAAACCCTAGAGATGGTTGTATGTGAAAATCCCAGAAGATCAGGTTTCTGAAATACTCAGCACAGGCCATCTGGCACCAACAACAATGCCACGTTCAAAGTCACTTAAATCCCAGCTCGTCCCCTTTATAATGCTCGGCTTGAGCTCCAGCTATTCATCTTGACCATGTCTACATGCTTAAATGCACTGAGCTGCTGCCATGTGATTGGCTGATTTTATATTTGTGTTAATCCTTTAACAGACTGCTCTATCAGTTGGGTGAACAAATTTTTTAGTGACTTTAATGAATCTTTTTGAAAATGAGTGCTTTTTATACCATTACTGTGTTTCGGGTTTTGACTATGTTACTATTGTTGCTATATTATCTCAAAATATGTTTAAAAGAATAATAATGTTAAAGGGAGCTTGCATTAAAGACTGTTAAATACCCCCTAATTTGCAGTTTTGATGAAATGGAAGTAAAAATCTCAGGTTTCTGGGAGTTCTTCTGATCACACCTCTGCTTGGCAATGAGTCCAATAAGTCTAGTTTTTCCAAAGTGTCTCTAGTCCAGCTAGGTTGGGATTGTTCAGCTTGGTCATATAGCTGTGGTCGACTACATTCTAGTTTTATATGAAGAAACAAAACAACTAAAAAAACTGTTAGTATGTCATTTAAAATTGATCCAAAACACTTTTAAAATTAATCATTTTTACCAAGTAATGTATGTCTATGATTCATTTAGAGGGAATATTATTGGCTTTGTTTAGCTCCTGTTTTTTCATGTGTGACAACCAGCAGGTCAGAATTGTCACAGTATTAATAAATTACTTAATGGCATGTACATGATAAATCTCTTGTGTACAATACAGTTGACATTTTAGGTTTTTCAAGGTTTGCATGGATGGTTATGAATTCATGTCCACTTGAGGACCCATAATAACTTGTGATCCTCTAACTTGCACCTGTCAAATTTTTCATTTCACATTTTGATTTATGACCAGCTGCCTCCACAATTATCGACTTTTCAAACAACTTCAAATGAACTTTCTGTTTATGGTCTAATAGCCAATGTTGGCACACTAACACATTAAACCAGTGGTTCCCAAACTGGGGTGCCCAGAGCCATTACAGAAGGGGGGGATGGCTAGACAGGCTAAGTAAAATGTAGATTTTGCACTTCTAGCAAAACATGGGCAAATTTGTGGAAGTATAAATGGACAGACGATGATGAATCGACAACAGATATTGCAACAAGAACATTCCGTAAGTCTAACATTGTTAACATTTATTTAAACATGTCTCAGTGCATGGTGGGTGGCCAGACACCCACCATGCTCTGAGAATATGTCACACCAACATGGGGAAAAAGGTGTTTTTTATTTGGTGGCAAATGTTGGGTTGTAAAGTGGGTGAAACAATATAGGATGTTTCTATAAATTTGTTTAGTTTAAAATTTAAATAACATTTTAGATTAATTTTGGTTCATCTGTTTGGAAGAAAATACATGAAATATATTTATTTAACAACAAGGAGTCAGAAGTGTGTGCATTCCATCCACCTGCAGACGCTGCCCATTGCCTTAAACTTAATGGATTTGGAAGGCTGTTACAAACATCATTAAACTAACAAACCGGCTTAATGCTATAACATGTCACTGTGAAACTGAATGCTGATGACCTTAGTTGGTAGTATGGGGGTATATCTCTAGTCATTTTCAGTACATAAACTAAAAACATGTAGCAAAAAACCAAAACAGCACCTTTAAAAAATTGTAACTCCTAGCACTATGTTCTTCACCCGAACCTTATGTCAGGGTGTGAGTCATTCATCTCTTTGAAAAGTATTATTTCAAGTCTTGGACTTTTTATCCATCCCTTTATACTCACTCTTATTAATCCATTCCGGTCTCTGATCAAAACTGCTCCCTTTTTTGGCACTAATATCACCCTCTAACCCTTCAATAAAAAAAAGAATACCATTATGTAACTTTAAAATATCACGGGTAATTGCTTTTTAAAAGCTCCCCCTACTTTCTTTCTGCTGATGATAAACATGTAATGGGCTTATTTTTTTCAAACCACATGACCTTCAGCTGTAGCTTTGTATAACTGACTACAAAGAGCAGAAAGATCCCTGTGGACCACCTATGAGCCTCAGAAGTTCCAGTTCAACAATGACAAAAAGCTACCCAAATCAGACCAACCAGGAAACTGAGCTGTGCTGCTAGAGCAGATGCTTCACTTTTGTTCTGAGTATTCTCTGCATTTGTTTGTGTGTGTGTGTGTGTGTGGGGGGGGGGGTCTGTGCATTAGATGCAATGACAGACTGTGGCTGGAAGGAGCAGAAAGCGTTGCTGGGTTTCTAATGCTATTCCCATACCAATTTGCTGCTTTTGCACGTTCATTACCACTGCAATTATACAGTCGGTGTGTATAGGAAGCATGGGTAAATGAGTTAGGAAGGAGCATGTTTCGAGTGGGAGTGGATAAAGGGCAAGAAGTGCAGTCCCTAAACCTTTTAATGAGGGGGAAATTTTTGCTGAGGAGGGGCTTTGTTAATGGAATTTGAACTTGTTTATAGGACAGCAGACCCACATAGAGTAGAGTGTTTGTCCTTTCAATCCTGGTCTATTTGCAGTATTCATCATTAAGACATTAGCAGTTGCAAGTAGCATCTGCATGAGCTTGACTTTCTTTATCTGACAGACCAAATAATACTAATCTTCATATACTACAGTCAGTTTATTACATTTTTAACTGCTTGCTTTATCTGCTTTATCAACTGAAAGTAATTTATCATTTTCAGAAGGTTATCATTTAAAATCAAGAGAGAAAAACAACAGGAAAAGAGATTTGTTTTGATGGAAAATAATTCAGACTACAAGAGGAGGCTCTTATGTGAAATTAAATCAGCCACAAGGGTATGATGGAAAGCAATTAATGACCTTTTTTGTTTTTGAAGTTAAATGTCAGATTGAGGTCAAAAGTTTGTGCTTTATCTCAGTTAATTACTCTGTTGATGGCAAAAACTTGAACATATTTGTTAGCTGCACACATAGTTCTTTTTTTTCTTTTTTTTTTTTAACAAAGCAGTCTAATCAAAAATGCATTTAAAATGTCCTTTAAGATATGCATTTATCAAACTACACTTATTACAAAATAATACATGCATAAGAAGTTACAACAGATATGTTTTACATGAACTTTAGGAGAGATTTTTGCCACATTGATTGATTACTCCTGTTCAAATTGCTTTAAGGTTATCCTGAAAAAAGTGTTTTTAAATATTATCTTTCTCAAAAGAAACAAGAAGCACTCAAAGAGCGCAGACCTCCACCAAGCCATTGTAAATTCTTTTTTTCTTTTTTAAACCAATGATTTATGGGTTAGAAGCTCTAATGGCAAAATGATCCCTATCTCCCCGAAGTAAAGAACAGGGTTGGGTGATACTGCAAATTTTAGTATCAATCCGATACCAAGTAAATCCAGGGCAAGTATTGGAGATATCTATAAGATGCAGATACTTTTTAAGAAAAAAATTCACAATCATTTAATGATTTTGCCTTTAATTATTGATCTTAATTATGATCATAATAAACTCAGTACAAAGATTTTTGTCAAAACATTTTTTATGAACCAACTGAACGGAAGCTGTTTTTTGTTCGTAAACAATATAAAATAACATCAATGATGTAACAAAATAATAAAAAATAACATTGTTATTCCTTTTGTTCACAAAAAGTAGTGAAGTGTGCAAATTAGCTAATCAAAAGCCAAACCTTGGCTCTCATTCACATTCTTTTGCTTTTTGCCCTAAAAGCCCTCTGCAAGAAAAGTAGGCCTATCCATCTCATCACGCTGGTATCGAAAGATATCGATACTAGCCTTGGCATTAATACTATCGACGTTTGGATCGATCTGCCCAGCCCTAGTAAAGAATCCTTTAGAAAAATACCTGGATCATGGTGATCCAGATAACTCCCAATATATAATCACTTGTTCCTTATTCAATTTCTGAGATTTAATCAAAATCTGTCCATAAGTTTTTAGTTATTTTGCTAACAGACAGACAGACAAACCAACGCTGCCGAATACAGGACCTGCTTCTGGTGGAGGTAAAAAAGAAGAAGAACACATAACTCAGTTTGTTATATAGACCTGAATGACCACAACCAACACTGTAGTATTTTCATATTTTTATTTCTATGGATTAAAGAGTTGCACAGCTCAGAGATAGGGCAGAAATATGCTTGTTTTTAATTATACATGCACACTTTTTATCATGGCTGCCTTGTGTATTTTGAGTCACATTTGTGCATCATCGGAAATTAGCGCTACATCTTTGCAAGCCTCAACATGTGAATGACCTCTAGGGGCAGTGTAGGGATATATTTGACAAGACATGGTGTGCTTGTTTTGGGGGCCTTTCATACCATACATCAAGCTGGTGCCGTTTTTATATGCCATGATCTCAAAGTTAATCAAAAACTAACCTCCTCTATTGACGCCATGTTTATCGTTTTGTTTACACCCTATAGATTTGACAACTCTATTCTGTCTGACTTCTCTAATGTGGACTCTAGTGGAATTCAAGTATGTCCAAACAAGTAAATTCTCAACCCAAAGTGATGTTGACTTTTCCTCTTGATGATGCTGAATTTGTGGCATTTGTGGAAGAAACTAGACCAGCTTTAACACTCATTCTTGCTTCTACATCCAATTTAGGTCGACAGGTATGCAACAACCACACTCATTGATACATATATGCTGAGGATTCTGGGCTTCACATATATGTAAAGCCACAATCCTCAGCTGGAGCAAACGTACATAGAAATAAAACTTAGCCCATTAAGCCTGTTGAGCTTATGGTTTTTGGTGGAACGACTAGGTCCTCCCAAATGGATCTGGGTTATTTGGCTCAGTACAAAAACCTAGTAATGAGAAACCTGGTTGTTAAAATTGTCTCTTTCTTTAAGCTTGATAATCAAGTAAAGGCATTTGTAAAGTCAAGCTTTTTTCACTTAAGGCAGCATTTTGAGATCGTTATCCACCCCTTTATAACCACTCAGCTGGACTACTGTAATGGATTGTATTTGGGGTTTAGTGGGTCTTCCATCCCTCGCCTTCAGATTGTATAAAATGCTGCTGCGTGTCTTTTAACTGGCACACATAAGCAATTTTTTTTTGGTTTTGGCATCGCTCCATTGGCTGCCTGTCCATTTTAGAATCCAGCTTAAAATAATTTTGTGTTTTTAAAATCCCTCCATGGTCTTGCACCATCCTACCTCGCCGAGCTTCTTCACCCTTACCCACCTTCCCGCTCTTCAAGATGAGTTGATCAGCTGCTCTTGATGGTTGCTGAGAAGCTCTGAGGAGATCAGGCCTTTGCTTTTGCTGGACCCAGATTGTGAAAATACCTGTCTCTGCATCTCAGATAGGCCTCCTCCTTGCCTGTTTTTAAATCTTTACTTAAAACCCACCTGTTCTCCTTGGCTTTTAGACACTCCTGAAATTTTGCTTCAGTTTTATTTGATTTTATTGTTTTTCAGTGTTTTGACCTTTTTTCTGTGCTTTTATTCTTCTGTACAGCACTTTGGTCCTCTGTGGTTGTTTTAAAGTGCTTTATAAATAAAGCTGGATTGGAATCAGCTTGGTTTCTGAAACCTACCCAAACAAAATAATTCACCAGGGTAAAAATCTTAAAATGATAGACTTTCTTAAATCAGATGTGACAAGACTTTCAACCAGTGAAAGAACACAGAACATGAAAGTAGGATCATATATGACATGCTGCACAAAAAAGAAATTATAAAAGTAAAAAAGAAAAAAAGAAAGAAAAGAAAAGAAAAAACTTATGTACTTTTGCATTTATGTCTCATATAAAAACATATTTAATCATGACAATGAATTTTTAAAACAAATTTTTACTTAAGATATATATTTATTTTGTGAAAATACCTTCTGTAAGTTCCTATTTAAATGCACTGAGGTGTCGAGGAATGACAACAGAGCAACCTTCAGGAAGAGCTTATAGTGAGGAAACACAGGTGCATGCTCTCGTCTCTTCCTCACATCTCTCTCTCACATCTTTGCTGGGAAGAGAAATGAGTGAGGGAAGCACGGTGAGACGTTAGCATAATAAAAAGCACCCTACGGAAGGCTGGAAAGCTCAGGTATAGTTTACAAAGACAGATGTGAGCAGACAGTGGGGAGGAAGAGACGTGAGTGGAGAGGAGTCAAGGCAACAGGCATTTAACAAGATGAGACATCACTGATCTGGAGTTGTTATTTTAAACTAACGTCAATTAGATATGACGTATGGCACAGCTGAGTAATCTGTCCACTGTTTAGATAATTGTAGCCTCGGTAAGATTAGCAAATAAATGTGTTCATAACAACTTGTATATTTGCTTTTTTTTAAATGTATAACCTGCTGTAATTTGTCAGAGTTCTTTTAAATGTCAGGAGTGCTGTAAAGTCTTTTGCAAAGGATTGACCTGATCTTTTTCGCACATTGCTCCTCCAGCAAGCCTTTCTCCGAGCTACTCTCTTCTTCATGTGCATTTTAGAAATTGAGACATTTGAGACATATTCCAGGATGGCAGGCTGAGATCAGAAGAATGAAGGAGAGAGCACAAAAGTCATGGTGGCAGAAACACATGATGAATGAGAAATATGTCATACAACTGCATGGATGATAAAACCTTAGTAATTCTAACAAATACAGAATAATACAGAGTAGAAAAAACTCACTTCAACTGGATATTTGAATACCCAACACAATTTGGGTTGTAGTAGTTTCATCAAAAACTAATAATTTGAGAGTATAGCAAAGGAACAATTGTCACTGTAAACTCAAACCCAAGGCTCCAGGATAGCATCTGTGGGCGATTGATGAGACACTCACTTTAGAGTTTGTATCCATGTTAAGCACTGTTGAAGCCTGTACATCATATGTGTATCAAATGGCATCTTTCTTCCCGGCATCTGATCTCAGAGGGAATGATTGTGGAAAATGTTCTCATTTTTTGTAAAATGGCAAAAATGCCTACGATTTTTAATGTGGTATCCTATCTGTTTAAAGAAAGAAACTAAAGGGCCAGAGCAGTTGTTTAAATATTAGTCCATCTTGCCTGACTCTTTGATTTTACATCCGACTTAAGCTTGAGCAAGTTTCCATTTATGGTCGCAAGTGACTAAGAAACTACAACGTTGTCAAATGTCACGGCCACAAACTCCCATGTGTTGTCTTTGTTGGGATGGTTTTTAGACAATGGATCCACCAGAGTTCACCTCAGAGTTTCAACGTTGGTGGACAAGATCATGATAAAGAGGCGTATAATAAGACAGTGAACTTGACTATGGTGGTCTGTGCAGCCATCAAATACACAGTCGCTTCTTTTTCCTCTTTGTTCCTTTAGCTAGTTGGACATGAGCCATACTGAGCATCACTGCCCCTACAGTTTCTGGTGGTAGTACACCATTTCCTCCATCAGCAAGTTCTCCAAAAGTAGACTTCAATATGCACTTAAAAAATGCAGAAAATGGACAGGAGGCTCCGTCCGTATGCACAAATGAGCCCTAAGTAAGATCGATTTGCAGTTGTAGCCTTATTTCTTATTTCTAAATAGAAATAGATTCAGAAAATCCTTTGAACATTTTAAAACAATTTCTTTATTCTCTCATCAAAATTAATTGGGTTTTGCCTTTATAAATTCTCTGGTTGAAAGAGACCATAAAATATGCCACTAAACAATTCTCTGTTTTGCTTTTGTTGTACATGTAAGTTTTCATCCATCAAAAGGTTATCTTCTCCTGTGATCAGCATGGTGAGAGAAATTCAGAGAAAGCAGAATTTCTTTTTTTAAGGGAATTAATTTAGAGTTTTCTTGCACCTCAGTGCTTGACATAAAAATATATGTGGTTTAGATATGTGATGATGTGAATGCAGACTGTCATTGTATCCTAAGTGTCAATTTCCATTTAGTTTTTTTCGCGGTTGGTTTGCTTCCAACAGGGTTGCACTGCTTCCATCACGATGAAATGAACTGTCAGAGGCTGTTCTTTGATATTACACAGGTTAATATGAGTCCAAGACATTGTCTCAGGTCATTGTACTAATGGATGTAGTATTCATGAGGATCTACCAGCTGGATGTTGCATATTTCGGGCTTGCCACCACTGACTACCCTTGTTCTTTTCATGTCAGCAAAAATTGTACGGACTACATATGTATACATTAGAACACACAGGTGAATCTCATTTACATAGCATTGAATCTGCTTCAATTTATTGTGCATGCATGCTCTTCATTTGCGTATCAATTTATTTCTGGAACGTGTGCCTTCTACATTAATTTTCTTCTGTTGTCAATGAAGAGTAACATTTGCTCTAGTGTGCACCGAAACAGCCTGAGGGATGCTGTGATTAATGTATCCCACTTAGCTCAGGCACATCTTTACTCTGTATACGTGTTTTTTTAAGAGCTGCAATCATATCATTCAAATTCATATCTTCGTTTACTAATACATCATATGAACACGCTCCATTATAAGTGCCTTGGGACTGCATCCCATCCATTTGAGCCAAGGTTAAAAAGATTTGATAATAAATACAGACCTGTGAAAGTTGGCAGTTGAACGAACTGGGCGTGGTGGTGGTGGTGAGAACAATAGGGGTGGCAAGAAGCACTTTTCCTAAGAGTTTGATGGCATGCATCATTGAAAATGACAAAATGTAAAAATTGTTTAGAGGACCTTATTAAATATGTATGAAACTGGATTTTCAAGGAGGGCATTGACAGGGAAATCCATCATTGTATTGTGAAATGCCAAAATACTATTAAAGCATGAATATTTAGTATCATTTTTCCTGTTGCTGTGCAGAGTGCTACAGACAAGAGAACACTGAAAACATAGTTTTAATGTCATATACGACTTAGAACAAAACTTGTTTTTCTTCCTTTGGTTTGAAAACATTAATTACAAGCAGGGTTTTCTTATCCAAAGCATTTTATTTGGAGGCAGTGTCTTTTGGTGCCAAGTATGGATAGATTGTCATAATACTTTCAGTTGTCTTGCGAACATTTCAAGACACTAAACAAGCACCCATCAACAAATATGAGCAAACTGACATTGGGGCAGAGTGGGACAATAGTGTTTACAACTACTCAATTAAAGGGATTAGCCAACCTCTCCAAGGTCACCAAAACAAAGACGTGCTCATGTAGCGTAATCCCTCGAAGTCAACTATTAATTACTTCATGAATGTCAAAGGACTAAAGGGCATTGTCACGGGCCATGGCTTCTGGAAATGTCATTAGGGTTAAAGAAGAAAAAAAACTTACCAAACCTCTTTCTTAAAGCCATTCCCAATTAAGATTCTGAAACCACATCTTGCAAGCTTGTCGCTTTGGACTGCTTCCTATTTATTTTGCATCCTACCATTTTATTTATCCTATGAAAAGCTGTTGTTTTGATTTAAAGAAAATGGGATAAACTAGGTACTTGCTTTTCAAGGCTACATCATAACCATCATCATCAGTCCATAGTATTACAGCAACACATATACATCATCTGGCACCATGACTTGGGGTGAGGCACAGCTATAGTACCTCTGTGTTGTGTGCCTGCCAGCATGCTGCGTTGTTGTGAGCAGGGAGCCCACACTGCAACGCAGGCTGCCTGTCTTTGGGTTATGTGAGTAGGTATGGGGGCGTTTTCTTTTTTTTTTTTTTGCAGAGAAGTGAAAAAATGAGAGATAGGAGCCACAGCCAGAGAGCTGTCCCTGACTGATGCTGCTCGGCTCCCAGCAGCACCCTGTCAACTCCAAATGAGAAATTTCAGACATCCAGAGAGGTAGCTCTTGAAAGGGAAAATGTTTTCCCACCACTGCTGAGTTCTTTTTTGGACAATAACTTTAAAAGTTAGTTGGCTGACCTTCAAAGTGAAGGAAAGATAATGGATTCCATTCATCTCAAGGCATGTGTTAAGTTGATTGGTAGATGAAACGGTGTGAAAATGCATGCTGTTTTAAGATGAAATAAGCTACGCTGGCAACCCGACGTTTGACTGCTAAGCTTTTGCTTTGATCTTTGGTCTGTATCTCCTTAACGGATTAATATCTAACATTTGTTAATGCAGGAAGATACACACGGATACAACATGGATCATGGTTAAGGAATGCCTGAATAAATGTTATCACAGCAAACACCAAAGCCTTTCTGCTAATGATGGCTATGTGAGTTTACTATACAGTTCGTCATGAATATCCCTCATCTGTAGCTTATTATGAAAGGAATTCTCAACATTCACATAAAATTTGAAATAAAGCTTTTGCCGCAGTTTGTGGTAAAATGCAAAAAAACCTTGGCACTGTCCAACAGGGACAGAGATGGTTGAATCAGGAATGAAGCAAGCAAGACTGAATAAACAGAATAAATGCACAGATAATTACAGGGCTGAGAATTTAAAGGCCAAAGATTTAAGGAAGAGATATAATCCTTTAGTGCCTCTTGTAGCTTTTCAGTGTATACAACAACAGCAAAATTTAAATGTCCAAAGAGTGTGCAAAGGAAAGTCCTTTCCACAAAAAAAGGCTCCCGAACTCCCAGACACGCTTTGATGTCAGATCAACATATCTGCTGTACGTCGCCATGAAATACATTTGCATAATTGCTGTATTGAGAAGGCGCTGCTTTCTTCAGTGCAAAAGAGAAATGCGTTGTTTACATTCATTGAGATAAAATGAATGAATAACATTTTAGTCCCTATCAATCTGAGAAACAGGCACCATCGTGAGTGAAGAGGGAGTATGCAGTGCAAAGTATAAGGGGCATTAAAGGAATGTTCTCATCAGCTAGAGAATTAAAGAGAAAAAAAAAGATTATTCCACAGTTACTCTGCGAAGTCTCTCCTCTAATAACTGCTCAAAAGCTTGGTGTATTAAAACATAATTCAAATCAGGATTTCAAGAATTCTTCACACAATAAGCACTACTCCATCTGATTTAGCTTTTTTATATTTTGACACTAGAATGGACAGCTGTGAGAGGATTATTGTACTTTCAGTTCACATAAAGCCTTTAAACTGACTGTAGCTTAAATGCTATACATTCCTGCTTAAATTATCCTTCACTGTTTGATGAAGTGGCGTACGGAAAATACAAAAAGGCAGTTTTATAAGTCCTGGCCAATTTGATGAAAAAAAATCTCATGTAAATGACATGAAAGATGACCAATTGACTAATGATATTTGTAATCAGATATGAGCTTCAGGAAACGTGACAAAAGATTAGATTTATCCATTTCTATTTTGTTCCAGCAACACTTTGAAAACTAAAGATTATAATTATCTACTCTAAATCTTTAGTATAGTCTAATTGTAATGTTTTATGAATATACAGCTTATTTACAGTATATAATAGTATGTATTGTTTTTATTAAAAAATAAAGAAAAATCTGAAACAAAACAGCCGTAATTAGTTTGGGCTCATAATCTTAAACTTAGTCTTTTCTCAAATGAGATAAAACATCACAAAGTTTGGACCAGACTCAAACTAGACCTCCAAAAAGATTCTTAGTAGGTTTTACATACAATAAGAAAAAAAAGTCAAGTAAAATGATTTGCCAGTGAATCTGTAACAGCAACCAAACCAGTCAGCACAAAAAGTCTGCATATAAAAGGAAAACCCCTTTTGTTGTGTACACTAACTCCAAGTTGGTGCTCCTATGGAGTCATTAGAAAAGACACTGCCACCATCTCCCAGCTTATATTTCAAGTCTTTGGTGTGCACTTGTCTACTAGGAAGTGCTGAGCAGACCGTTCTCTCCGAAAGGGTCAGCTGTCACATAAATCTGTGACCATTAAAACAAAGCAGTTTCTGAACTGCTGAGTTGCTTGTTTCCATTCTGATGGTGCTTGGTTCCACTAGCTTGCCGTTCAGACATGTGTTAGGTATGGAAATGATCCAGTCAGGTGCTTTGAAGCTGAGCCTGGGGGTAGGGTCACTGTACTGTCCAGAAGGTCAGATCACAGCTGAGAGCAGGTGCATTCTCTATCAAATGGAAGCTGATATTGCAAGTTGGCAGACGTTTTACTCAATCACTGATTGTGATTTCTGTCAGCTTTTCATATAGCAAATCAACATTAATGTGGACATTTTCCACATATTTTGTCCAAGCAAATGATTGACTAATATGTATTTATTCTATGTTAAATGTGACACTTTTCAATGGCCAAATTCAGACATGAACAGCATGCTTGTCTGGTAATGTATGGAAAAATCTTGCATAACTAAAAAGTGGGAATTTACTTAACAATCCACTAGTATGTTTAATCACTGTTTGGCAAATACTGCACATTGCAGAAGCTGCATGTGTGTGGCTTGTTATGCAGACGCTGAAAATTAACATCCTGTCTTCCAATTAGAGTGATAAATTTGATAAAAGGGCTTCTTTTGGCGATGTTTTAATTAGCCCATTTGATCTTACTCTGGAGACCCTGTACCCCAGGGTGAAGTTACTATGTGCCATTAATTTACGAGAAGATTGAGATTAAATACATATTTAATGGAATACAATAGAGTGGATGCACTCTAAAGCATTAATGTACTGTACTAACAGACAGAGCTGAAGCTATTTCTTTTCGGGAGGAATAAGCAAGCATACACCCTAAGCTTCTTTGTGTTTGCTTTACTTTCAGCAGTGCTTACATTTGACTACCTAGTACTCAAATGATGAAAAGGCTGGGAAGGATTTCAGATGCTTCTGAACAGGTACCGGAGAGACTATAGGAACTCTAGCCAGGCAATTCTCTATCGCCATGTGTTCTAAAATTGGATCAATAGCATTTAAAGCCCTTGTTTCTGGGAATGGAGGACTCTAAGAGTGAAATGTCATGCATCCATACTTTCTTTCATTAAATTCTGTATTAATGGAGTGTGTTTGAACCGGATCATATGGGTGATCTCTTGAGAGATCAAAGTTCACAGCCCCTACTTCTGTATTTTCTATACCAGGAAAACATAACATAGGCTATTTAATAAAGTACAACAGACAACACCTTATTGTTATGCTCAATAGTATAAAATATTTTCATGGAAGGTAATCCTCTTCATCAGCTCATATAAATAGCAAATAAAGAGGCTGGAAGAAAGGATGTGAATCAGTCTACATGCTGGTACATATCAACATACTGGTCATTTTGAACGTACACCATGGCTGATTCATCAAAGCAATACAAGACAGCATTTCTTTGACTGACTTTTACTGACTGGAGAACGCTTAAGAGTAGAGGTAGGATGTAAGATGGATGGAAGGCTGTAAGGAGGAGAGAGAATGCTGTAACGCAATTTTCAGCAAGACTTGGCAGGATCGAATATGACGTGCTTCTGAAACAAATAAACACATTCAACAACTTAATTAACATTGGGGGGCAAAAACCAAGTAATTGACAACTAAAACCAACTAACTGTCACTCTGGATCACAGTGAGGAAGATCTGACCAGCCTGATGAATTTCATCGACAAGTTACCATCCAAAGCGGGAGCAATATGGTGGATATCCTAATCTCACTTGATGGGAAGTTATCCAGCTTCGATGCCCGCTGCTATCCCTGCTGAAGGTTCTTCATCGCAAATTCCAGTCGATGCGTGAGTCTGGAATACAGCCAGCTACAGATGGAAGCTCTTGCTGTGGAGAATAACAGCCTCAGAGTCAGTGAAGACCCTCACAGAGGAAAACAAGAAATAAAATAAACTTTTAGATCTACAAGTGCGCAGTAAGAGTGACAACCTGATCATTTCAGGGATCCCACAGCAGGCTGAGGAGGACACAGAGGCAACGGTCAAAAAATCCATCCAAACCCACCTGAAACTCCCAGAAGAAAAGGTAAATGCCATCTCTATCCATCAGGTTCATCACCTGGGAGGGAAGGAATTTCCCTCAAAATACAATAATTTTGAACTCCTGATACGACATTTAATTTTCCAATCTGCCAACACTGTTTAGCAGACACCATGAATGCTCCAGACTAACAAACTGCCCAAATTTCTGCTTTTATGGAGGTGCTCACACTTACTGATGATCAATTAATCAAGTGTTTGATTAGCAGCTGCTCTCCATTTTTACAGTAATTCCTGTGGAAGCAGTAAAGGTGTTAATGTTCATGGGAGACTGTGTTGACCAAATTTTAGGATCAGGTAAGGACCTTTGAACCTTGGAAGGGAAAAAGGGTGTATTTGATTTTCACATGTCTGTGTATGGCTTTGAAGGGTTGATATTTCTGTCCATGATAGACATCATTTCAATAGTTTTCTCGAGGCTGACAGTTTGTGACTAATCAATTTTAAACCGAGCAACATGCTTCGGAATTAAACAATTATGTCATCAAAATCATGAGCCAACTATTTAAGTGGCATTTCCTGACTGAATGCTTCCATGTCAAACCCTGAAAACCAAACTGTTCTTTGTTTCTACCTTACATGATCACACCTCAATCGTGTGACCAAAGCAAAAATTTTTTTTTAAAATCTGCGTTGTTTTAGTTTCACCATATACCAGAATGAGCAAAGAATGAACTTCGGGGATCCGATTTGAGTAAAATAAAAAGAAACCTTTGTTGTGACGATTAAAGTGACAGAAAATTAGTCAAGGTCACATGATAGTTGGTGATATAATAATGGACAGATAAAAGTATCATATTTGACCCTGATTTGTATGCACACCAAAACAGGGGGAAAAAAAGGATTTGAGGCTTCCTCTTATGTGGTGCGAGATTGGTTTGGGTAATAGGGAGTCATGGAAAAAGAGCCTGAGGAAGGAAGCCTCGTATTTTGGCAAGAGGTTGACAACCCTAACTTTGCTAAATCAAAGCTTAAAGTTGACATTCACATTAAAAAATAAAGAACATTAGCAGAGAACGTGCAAAACTCCCCAAAACTGACATCCTTAATTTATAGGATTTGAAAACTCTTTCGATCCTTACGGACTGGAGTTACTGCCTGCAGAGAAGCAAACTTTGTAAGGAAACATGAGTTTCATATTATATAAAATAAAATTTCAGTTCCAAATAGGTTGAATTTCACTACTGAAGCATAATTTAGACTGAGAAAACACTTAACAGTGAGTGTGTGGGAGACTCACTGATGGAAACACTACAGTAATTTTGATCTTTTAATGAATCGTATTCTTATGGGACTCAAACTACATAGTTCAGCTTGTCTTCTATTAATAGCTAAAACTGGATGAATCATATGCAGAACATTGTGTTGAAATTAGTTACTAAACCTTGGAGTAATCCTGATTATAGAAGTTTGCCTTTAATGAGTGAGTGAAAATGCTGAAAGATACCAAATAAGTTGGGGTTTCTGCACCACAAAGTTAACAGAATGAGTGAATGGAAATTTCCTCTCTGAGAAGAGAAGTTGCAATTAATCCAACTTCATTGCTTTCCAACCTCCCTACTTCAGTTTATCCTTTATTACCCTAGATTTATGAAGTTGATTCATGTTACAACCTCTCATAATTCCAAGATTCACATCAGAAATTAAAAAGTAAAAACCTTTTTTATCCAATGTTCATGCTATCTGGTTCTTATTAACCATTAACATCCCATGTGAGACATTTCATCCCTCGTGCACACCTCTCACTAATGTCTATATGTCTTGTAAATTTCAGGCATGGTAAAAAGGAAATGAGAGTAAAGAGAGAAAAAAAAAGTGAGAAGACTGAGTAGGCTATTACAGAGGAAAGAGTGTATCCCCTGGAGGAGGCGCTGCCTGAGATGGCGTAAATGAGAGAAGCGCGGCGGCCATTCCTGTAGTCTCATTACAGTAATGGAGACCCATTCGTTCAGTCAAGGCCTCCAGAAAATCTTCTGTGACACGAATGCCTTCCTTTTCATGCTACTTCACATCAACAGTCCAAAGGAAGACAGAAGAGTGGGGAAAAGAATGCAGAGGCATTGTTGCTGAGATTCAAGTTAAACGAGAAGGTCTGTGAAGGTCTCGTACCATATTAAGGTGTTGATTAGGGTCTTTTATTCCCTGACAGAGTCTATAATGTTCTGTGCTGGTTGACTTTGTGGCTTTGGCTGGAGAATTGGAAGACTGTATGCTTTTAGTAAAGATTGTTCTCACTGGTGAAGCTGGGGCAGAAACTGCACTGACCATCATGTTAGCTAGTGGATATTGAAAGGTGGGGGGCTGATTTCACATCAGTGTCTTTGGGTGACATTGTGCATGGGGAGATGTCAGAACTGTAAACACAGTAATCTGTCATCCATCCATACTGTGTATCTACGATTCAGGGTCACAGCAGGTTGGAGCTTTAGTCAGCTGACATTGAGTGAGATGTGGAAAACACCCTGGACAGTCTTGCAGTCCATCACAGTGCTAACATGAAAGGACAAGCACACACTAAGAGGCTAATTCTAATTAATCTTGCATGCATGTCTTTGTACCGTTGGGGGAAACCATTGAATCAACAAAGATAAAGAACCCATGTTGGCACAAGGAGACATAACAGGGTGGACAAACTTCCTAAACACAATCATGTTAAATGTTTGTATAAGTATACGTAAAATGTATTTGTACAACAAGGTAATCTCAGGGCACTTGACAGACAAAATCAATTATTTTCTTGTATTTCTTTATGAATGCAAGCCGAATCATAAAACAAAAACAAAAAAACGCCTAGTTAAGAAAACCGATTGCATCAAATCTTAACTTCATTTCAATCCCCTATCCTGTCCTGAGCATGCATGAGACAGCAGGCAACAGTGAAAAGGGCAAAAAAAGATGGAAATACAAACTCCCTTTTACCAGGATGGCTAAGATAACTGGTCAAAAATAACTCCAAATCCCCTCACTGGAGTACTGGAAGCCAAGTTAATTCCATCTAGATTAATTATAGCTAGACAATTTTGTCCTGAGTTTTCAGGTCTAGGGGCAACAACCTTAATCTTGTCTGAATTTATATGGAAAAAATTCTGCCATCCAGGCCTTCATGTCTTTAAGACGTGTTTTTAATCTAACAAACTGAATGGTTTCATCAGGCTTCATGGATAAGTAAATCTAATATAATCTGCATAGAAATGAAAGTTTATGATAACAAGTGATATATACTATTTTCTCTGAGGGTTTCTTTCTTTCTTTCTTTATTTCATTTCACTTTTGTTTTCAATTCTTCTTAATGCTTTCTGCACCCTGCTGTAATGTGTCTAATGTTTGTATGTAAAGCACCTTGAATTGTCACGTACATGAAATGTGCTATATAAATAAACTTGCCTTGCCTTGATGCCAATGTCTAATAGTATTACCCAAATGAAGCATGTATAATGTGAAAAGCATTGATCCGTGTACAGAACCCTGAGGAACTACATGACTTACTCTGATGTGTGAGGAAGAGTCATAATTTACATTAACAAACTGAAATCTATCAGATAAATATAACAAACCAGCCTAATGCAGTTCCTTGACTCCCAATAATATGTTCAAGCCTCTGTAGCAGAATATTGTGATCAATGGTGTCGAATGCGGCACTGAGATCTAACAAGATAAGTACAGACAGGCGTCCTTTATCCGAGGCCAAGAGAAGATCATTGGTAACTTTCACCAGTGCAGTCTCTGTGCTATGATGAGATCTAAATCCCGAGTGAAACTCTTCAAACAGATTATTTCTGCTCAATTGGGCACATAGTTGAGTTGAAACTATCTTTTCAAGAACTTTAGAAATAAAGGAGGGTTCTGCATAGTTCAATAATTAGCTGACACTCCAAGAGTAGTTTTTTTAAGTAAAGGTTTGATTACAGCAGTCTTAAAAGATTGATCTACATATCCTGTCAGAGTAATGATCAAATCCAGTACAGATGTATTAATTAAGGGTAAAACTTCCTTTAAACAGTCTGGTTGGGATGGGGCTTAAAATACAAGTTGAGGATTTAGATTAATTCATTTTTCTGGTTAACTCAGCGAGCTGTAGAAGACAGAAATGGTCCAAACATGAATCAGGTTCTACAGATGTCACTAAAGCTGCTGTAGATGAGACATCATCAGTATAATGGATTTTCTCTCTGATTAGAAACAGTTTTGTTTATGAAGAAACTCGTGAAGTCATCACAGCTGAGAGTTAAAGGAATGGCTCAACAGAACTTTGACTCATAGTCAGCCTGGCTACAGTACTGTAAATAAATCTGGGGTTGTTCTTGTTCTCCTCTATCAATGATGAATAATAAGTAGTTCTAGCCTTACAAAGCGCTTTCTTATATACTATTAAACTTTCTTTCCAGACTAAGTGAAATTCTTCTAGATCAGTTGAACGCAATTTCCTTTCTCGTCACCTTCATGTCTGCTTTAAAGCTTGTGGCTAGGAATTAAACCAAGGAGCCTGCCTCGATTTGAATGATTATCTTCCTTTTCAGAGGTGCAACTTTGTCTAGTGTTGTACCCTTTGAAACTGTGTTGGAGTAAAGCTTGGATGTCTTAAATAATTATGAAATTGATTTCTTACATTTTGTAACAGCACTAATACAAATACTTGGAGGTCTAATGTAAAAGCTAATACATTTATAATGAATTATGTATGTATGTATGTATGTATGTATGTATGTGTGTGTGTGTGTGTGTGTGTGTGATCTAAAAACTTGGATTTTGAGATTTTAAAAGTTTTGTAGATTTTTCTTTTTTTTTCGACAGTTGCCATCTTGACATAATTTGAAGCTTTTTTCTTTTTATGAATAAATCCAACTATTAAGCATTAAATATATGAAGTTAAAGCAATACATTAAAAATAATCCAGAAAAGTAAAAGTGCTGATGAACGGCAATAAATTAGCAGAATAGGCATTCAGTAGAAAAGTAAAAATCCAAATATCACTGGGCCACACTGTGAAATTCGGGGATGAATTACAGGGTTGAATGGATACTAATGATAATAATTTGGTTGCCAAGAGGTTGTGTTTACAGTGGAAAGAGTCACGAGAGGAACAAAATATTGGTTTATATTATTTAGCTGTTGACAAAAATCTTGGAAGCCATTTTGCTGATCAGCCATCATCTGGACCAAGTTTGATCCTGAGAAATAATGGGAGTCAAATGGAGAAGCCTTCTTTTCTTTCATGTCAAAATGAATTATTATTGGCACAATTTTTTTAATCATACATGATGATTCTTAAACCATGCGTGTTCATGGTCCTGACTTATGACTCATACTCGCTGAAACATGTGCCTGCATGTGTACAGACCTGATTTCTATTCTTGTGCTAATCAAAAATTGATGTAGACATATTCCAATATTCATTATCAGCTGCTTTGCATATGAATACCCCTGACTGCTCCACTAAACTGTCAATGACAAGACCTACAAGAAAAGGCACAATTTCACAAATGATATTGGTGAGCTCCCAAGAGTAGCAGTCCTTATGCATGGCCATTGCACATAGCTGTAGCTATTTATAGCACAAACTGTATAATTTATTCATTAATTAATAAAAGCTGCCGACCATCAACAGTTGGTATATTTTTTTTCAATCATTATCTTGGCTCTCTGGAAAGGTAGTCAATAAAGATTTTGGTATAACTACTATTACAAAATGGCTTAGAATAAAGAATAAAATTTGAATTGTACATACAGGGACATTAGAATTATTAAGGAAGGTAAACAACAAAGGTTTTATGTGAAAACAGTAATAACTGCACAGCTGAACACACAACAACCTGACATACTTTAAATTGCTGGGTATGCAGACAATAATTTTGTGCATACACATCAATTGTACATATGCTCCAGCTGAGTTCTGAGATTAATTTAATCAAAGGGATGAGACTAATCAGTGAACTCACGTGGTGCGTTGTCTGGCTGAATTCCTCCACTACACTGCAGTTCTGCATATTTTAAATGAATGTAATGTGTATTGTGAGACAGCATCACTTTCTTTCTCGGGACTCGTACGCCAATGATTTTTATGTCTGGGGTAGCTTCTCATACTTCCTCACAAGCAAGTACAAGCTGTATGGGCCTTAGGGAAATAGATATCAGCAATGCACAAAGGACCCAAAGGCTACCTGCAAAGGTGTATCTTGCAGGTGTGAAAGAAAAAGAAAAGAACATGAAGAAGACTTTGGATGCCACATATTTGGTGTCTTTGATAATAAACGCAGCTCTCTACACCCAAACTCGTTTCTAAGCTTACAGGAAGGTGAGAGCAATGACCAAAATTACAATGAATATCAGAAGAAAGTGTAAATATATTTGAAATGTACTCAAAAAAATGAGTGCCCGTGTTTCTCTATCTCTATTGGCTTTCAGGAATCTATTTCTTTGCATCTGAATATGACAAGGTCACCAATTCACTCTCTTCCAGTGACCTGGCCCCGATTTTAAATGTCTTTTTAATGAGTTTGAGGCTTGAAACCATTTATTTACCAATAAACAATACCCCACAGTGCATATCCTTGAAAGAAAATTACATTCAGACTGTAGGCTGATTTATCCTCCCTGCAGCCTATCCATACCACTGCACAGTACTCAACCGCGCACCTCCCTTCAATTCTCTAAGCTTGCCGTACCATTTCCATACTGTGTTCACATTCCTTACAGTGTGGCATCATCATCAATAGTCATTTAGGAGAGGGCCGCTTTCCACGCCACTGGATGCAATGAAGATTCATAGCTACCTATTTCAAAAGGGTTTGGGGAGATGTACAGGATGGAGGAGAAATGGAAATTGTGCACACACAACACTGGCTATTGGGTTAAGACTGTTTGGCCTTGCAAGTCCAACGAGGTGGACGGGAGAGGCAATTGAAGACAAATGGTGAGAACAGTAAATGAGTGGTTATTTTAGAAACAAGGACATGTGAGTAAATATCAGAGCAATGCTGTGCATCTTGACCAAAACTGGCACAGATGTTCTTCAGTCCAACCTACACAAAAGCCATTCGATGGATTTTAGATTTTGGAAGTGCCAACATCAGGACCAAATGAGATTACCAAACTTAAAAACTGTAGCAATTTCTTTCTGTTTGAAAAAAAAAGAAAACTACTGAAGTTTGAGAAAAAAGACTAGGCTGGTAATAAAGTCCTGATTGCCTTTCTCTGTAGACTATGTGCTCATTACCATGAAAAGCATTGATTTGAAAGTTAATAAGTTATGATATATTTAAAAATCCCAAATTTCTTGACACATTAAATGATAACATTTTCATCAAAACCACTGGTGTTAGCTGAATGTCAAAGGTGGCAAAGCCTTTTTAATCTAACCATCGGGCTTAACATTTTAGAATATATTTTGGACATGGCTATTACTCTTTTAAAGGCACATTTGAAGTTCCTGGACAGATTGTTGGGGAAGCGATGTGTGAGAGAACGGCTGAGAGACGGGCTGACAGACACGCACCTACGCACAGATAAATGAAGAGAGAGCTCTTCAGTTCTATTACAGCATGCACATGAATGATTGGGAAGTAAATTAGGTTAAGTGTTAAGTCAAACCAGAAACCCTCCGAGACCTCAGGAAAATCTGAAAAAGCATTTTAAAAAGTTCGACTAAGGAAAAACAAGGAATTGATAATTAAATGAGTAACTATATGAGACAGTCTTATAACCCACTTCCATAAAGAAGGTACAAGGAAGTTGTTGCTCCACGGATAGGATGGTAGCGAGGGGTCAGTTAATGAAGGCAGAAAGGCAACCGAAGGGGAAGATGTAGCTGGACCCGAGCAGAACTGAGTTCCATTTACTTCTCTATAGTAGCTACCCTTTTGTACCCACTTTTACACTAACTTAACAACTGCTGTAATCAACTGAGAAAATAGCCTGAAATCAAATGGATATTTTGAACATAACAGGAGTCAATACACTCAAATCCAAATCCAAAGGTACAAGAATGTACACTAACAAAGCTAGTGTGGAGCTTAACAGGCCTCTACCGTGCAGTTATCGGGCATTTGACAGACGATAAATCGCCCAATTAGTGACAAACTAGTTAAGACCATAACAATTATTTCATGTTCCTGAATGGCATCTTATTATTTTTTAGATTATCCTGACGGGTTTTAATAGGAGTATGATACTTATCTGTAGAGGTTTTAGCACCATGCAACACTATGCTGATGTATTTAGCAGACTAATACACTTTAATGTGACTACTCTAACTCATCAAAATATCAAATGTTCAAGGATTCAAGCAGTTTAACACAGTTTTATTCCAAGCCGCAGCTCTTAAATTGCCTCTCGGCCAACAGTATTTAATTCCTTTGTAGATTTTCTTGCTGTGTAACTTATTTTTTATCTCACTTATTTCCAGTCTTTTCTGAAAAACGCAGTAGCAGGCATAGCATGTCGGAGCACGCCAGGGAGAGTATACCTCTATCATATTTTGTTAAATTAGGAATTGATTTTATCTTAAAGAATTTAACTTTAACAGAGAAGACACTTTGAGTGCAGCTTTCTACCCAAAAATGATGGAAAAAAACTCACAGGGCGTAGAATACCTGAGTTACACCAACTTTTATCAAACACATATGCTGCTTAAGTCCACTGGACTGTCAGTGTGTTTTAAAATACTCGGTGTTCAGTAAATGAAAATATGCAGGTGAAAATTTTACAGTTTCCATTTTGTATATGTTTTGAGGAAACTTTTATGAAAGCTAAATTAAAATAGATTGAAAATAAGATGAAGAGAAAAATATTGTAACAATGGAAATTAATGTTGAACAAGATTTATTATGTTATTATGTTACATTACAATGTGTTGTAACATATTATTTGAAAGTGCAGTATATGCTGCCCTAAAGTGAAAGTAGTTTCCATCAGTAGTGTGTAAATTGCTGCTCTGGATAACAGAGGAGATGGGATAAAAAAAAAAAAAAAAAAAAAAGGGGGGGTTGGGGTTGAATGACAAAATGCTAAAGAGGTAATTTACTTGGGTAATGACGTTTCCTTCTTCTGGATTAAGGATGAGGCATGGTAATGGGCCTTGATAAGGGAAATGTGAGTAAGGTTCTATGGCTATGCATATAGTAGATGGAGAAGTAGCTATGCCACAACCATCACCGATGTTGGAGAGAGAACTCTCACTAGACATGGGCGTATCAGTACTCACAAAATAATGGATTCAATACTTTTTTTGAAAATAGAGATATCACTCTCCTGATACAAAACAAGCAATTTGTTTTCACTTCTGAGAGTTTTAGGCTATAAAACTACATGCGAATCCCAGCCACAGTGCTCTCCTTCTGTGTCACATGATTATGGTAGCCTATCAGATGTCATGATGATGCTGCTACTGTTAGTGATGAGGTTTTGTTTTGATATTTCACTGGTATAATGCAGATTTTTACTTAATCTGTTTGAATATATTCATCATATTTAATTACATATTATATATTCTTAATTTCCATATAATAAATATGAATAATCTTATATTAATCTGTAGTTTAATTATTTTTTATCATTTTAAAAAGATTTACTTGATCAAATTTTTTTGTTTAATTTACTCCTCATAATTTATTCTTGTTTTAAAAGGATTTCTTTCACGTATTTATGTTCTTGAGTTTTATTTCTATTTCATACTACCCTTGCAATATGCACACTGTAAAATCGTGGTTTTCCTTTAACCTCCTGAGACCATGTGTGAACAATTGAGGACATTGCATTTTTGCCTCTCTGTTCTGCACCATGATTCTGGATTTTTTTACAACTTTGACCCACTGGCCTCATTTTGGGGCACTGACAGCAACATCTAGTGGTCAAATGACAACATAACACCCATTTCAGTGGAAACAAGATGGCGGCAATCTCGGCAAACACCTTCTACAGCCACTCCCGACAGAAAAAAGAACAAGGTAAAAATTCTATCTCAATTTCATGAATGAAACTAGTTTATTTATGTACAGTAATGTCTCCAGCATCATATTTCGTGCAAATCTGACACATTTTAGAAATATACTTGAAAACTACAGTGTGCCTAAATGTTAAGTACTTGTTTGAGGACATTAGGGCTATATTACGTTATTAAATGCGCTATGTGGCTAGCTAAACTGGGGAATATTTTGAAGATTATAACGTGCAAGTGGTACATTTTTTCAACCTGAGAAGCAAATATCTAGCAAACTATAGGTAATTACATCCTAGTATATAGTCATCTGACTCTGGTTTAGATTTTGGGTTGAATTTGGAGTTGATTTCATCATTCTATCATTGTAGGGAAATTTTCCTTGTCAAAAGCAGAACAATTGCTCATGGCGATTTCAGATGACTCAGAAGTTGAAGATGTATCAGATGGTGGAGGGAATGATCCTGTTGTGGATAGAGACATTCCTCGTGACTCTGCATTTGGAGCAACCTGATAGTTTTGAGGATAATTATTCACCACCTGGTTCACCAGAAGATGATTCCGATGAAGATTATTTCCCACCTGATGCAGAAGAAGCTGACCACTACATCACTGAAGATGAGAGAGACAGTGTGTCACGGTTTTAGGGGTTTTGGGTTGTATGTTATGTTTTATTTTAGTATAGCAATGTTTAGGGCTTAAGATAAAGTGTTTGCATATGTTTTTTGCACTATTTACACTCAATTATATTTTTTTCACAAATGGTGTCTTTTTGTGTCATACGTTAAGATAAACCCATTGTCCTCATATGTGGACATTCATTTTTGAGAAAACTACTCATAGTAAAATAGTGACATTTTGTGTGTAGAGTAATCGGGACCTTCTGATGCCAAATAACAGAGAAACTGTTATTTTAAAAAGATAAAATGGCCGTCCCTATATGAGGACATCATTTTTTGCAAAAACTACTTCCTGTACAAAAACAAAGTTTAGTTATTATACTTTCTAGGTCCTAGTAACCCCAAAGAGCAAGGAGAAATAAAAAATGAACACCAAACAAAAGCTTGGGTCTCAGGAGGTTAAGGGGCAAAAAGTATACATTTCAGAATCAATGAAAAACTTCCATAAACTGATAGTGTCTTATCAACAGGAAAACCTTGGGTACTGCCGATCCCTAACTCTCACCTCATATCGCTTTCACATGCTCACCTTAAAGAACTAATTCTTTGTCCTTTTTATTTCGACTGACATAGCATGCAAACGCAGACACCTCACTTGGTTCTTTTCCTGAGACCATGGTATTAAGCCAGTAACCTGCTTTTGATAAATCTTTTAGGGAACTAACACTACATAACAGCTTCAGTTGGTGCTTTGGTTCCACAAGGTGTTGTATATTAAAGTGTTAGCTGCTAAAATAGTGGCAGCTCACGTCCAACTGCAAGAAAGTGAATATGTCCAAACGGAAGGCCCGGGCAATGTAATCACTGAAAAGGGAGAATAAAGATAAAGAGAAATCATGACTTTCATCTCCCTGATAAAAATAGCTGACATTCATGGGCAGCTGTTTCAATAGATATTAAGCATTCTCATTACAACACTAATAGAATTTAAACAGTATAGGCAGTGGGTTGATCTAATTAAGCCCAAACTGATTCATTAAAATGGACTTCTGTAATGCATGAATGCATGGATGTTATAAAAGCATGAGGGAGCACAAGCTTACTGTTGCAGCACTGTCATCTTCGGCTGCACAGCATTGTGGTCATCTGTGCGGTGTTGATACTATTCACAGCTCCGCAGGGAGACTGGCAGGCTTCACCTTTGACCAACCTGATTTGATTTTGTCAAATGTGTTTCCTCGCCCTGCCGAGACCATGCCAGCTGCTCATCTCTCCCCTGCCTCTGTTCATCATGTTTGAGTCACTGAATAAGAGAGGAGGAATGCAGGAGACTAGTGTGAGAATAAAGGCTGGTGGGGGTGGGTAGGGTGCAAGTGGACCGAATCAAGCCTTTCACAGTGGCCTGTCTGAGAGAGATGATTTTATCATCCCTGGCATCTCAGCAGGCGACTGCAAATCTGTTGTAACTTTCTCTCTCTCTTCCCTCCCACTCATTCTCTGTCACTTTGTTTTGTCTGTCCTTCTCCTCTGCTGATCCCTGGGCAGTTTGGCTGGAATATTAATCAATCAGTCTCTATTAAGCTCTTCTTATATAGGAAGCTGTAAGTGAAGCAAAGCCTCAGTAGTTGATGAGACTGATGTGGGTAAACAGCATTGCCTCTGGTTACGCAATTGCTTCTCTGGTGGAGATCAGCATGAGCTACTCTGGAGAGTTAGTACTCAGACTTCATTTAATACTATGCAATAATTAAGAACAATGAATTCTCAGCATGGTTTGGAATTTATTCATAGGGAGGATAGCCAAAGGAAAATGGATATTATAAAGTAATAATACAGGTTGTCTCCAGGTAAGGTCAAAAAAGGAAGTGAAAGACAGAGGCTCAAAAAAAGGAGGCGGTGAGGAGGTGGACAGGTGTCAGTTTTATTGTGGCATTTTTTTTTCTCCATTTTTTTATTCAGCCTCTAGCAACATCTCTATTAGATTAAGAGCCCCTTTTATTTAAAGGAGTCCTGTCCAAGAAAGGTAGCAGCAAATATAACAGTTACAAAATGACATGTGTTGACATTGTTACATACAGCAGCCTGGAAAATGTTTGTAAAAGCCAACCAGGATGTGAGAAAAGTGTCAAGCAGCAGAATATATATATTGGTCTTACTTTCACATCTCAAAATAAGTCCCATGTTTGAAAGTGATTCAACCTCCCCTTATGTTGACTTTGTGCCTTTTTAAATGACACACTTGTAAATGACTTCATTCAGCTTTATTTGTACAGCATCAGTTCCCGACAAAATCCTCTCAAGACTCTTTTAAAGATACAGCACAATTCAATCCAAATCCCTGCCATCCAATTATTATCCAATAAAAGGAAATCCAATATATGATCCATCATTAGTCCAATTTATAATATCCATGTTCATATGAACCAATTCATAAAAATAATGCCTTAGCTAAGGAAACCAACGGATTACAACAAGTCTGGGAAAAGACAGGATAGAAGGGTCAACAGGCACCATAGCTCTATGTCAGTGATGCTAGCTGAGAAAGAAAAAGAGAAGCAAATTTGAATGACAAAACAAAGTCATATATTTATACATGGAAATAAAAAATAAAGAGATGGAAGTGCAGGGAGGTGCTCAGTGCACAATGGAGCAATACCCAGCAGCCTAAGCCTGTATCAGCATAACTAAAGGGATGGCTAACAGTCACCCAAGCCGGTCCTTAAGAGATACAAATTCTAAGCTTCATCAAAAAGCCAAATTTAAAAGCTAATATTAGGAAGAGAGGGTGTCTGTTAGGTAAGTAATTCGAACGTTCCCATGGTTGCGTGTACTGTATGTATATATTTTCTTCTTCTAATTATTACACTGTCAGCAGAATTTGTCACAATTCCAGTTGAGGCATGAGCAGAGGCCAGCTTGCATTTACATAATTATGTTTTGGAAGCACGATGTACTTTTACTTTGTTCCATCTGGTGAATATACCCGGAGCTCAGGGGCCATGCAGTCATATAGACAGAGCATCTGCATGCCAGTGGGTGGCACACTCTTCCTGACTCCATGATATCATTAAGGTGATTTTTACTTACTGTTTGTCATAGGCTTACTGATATTAAATAATTTAAATGCTGTATCAGTGCATGCTGCAGTATCTCCATGATCCAGGCTAATTATCAGGCACAGAGCAGCAAGCCTTCAGGTTTCAGTGATCTTTTCACTTTTTTTTAACTGATATTGTTTTACCACATGTGAGGCTCAACACAAGACAAATTAGCCAGGTTGACTGTGTGATAGAATACCAAAGCTTTTATTAATCTAGTTTAGAGCATTTAAGACATTTTTCTTATTATTAATCTGCATAGGAGTCTGTTTTGGGATTCAATAATCCCCATTTGGCCTCTAAATCTCTTGGTTCTGTGGGTGGTTGAAGGATCACAGATTTATTGATTGGATGCTGTAGAGATGCACCTTCGCATATCCATATGAGCTGTAATATTACTGAGAGCCATTAATCACTCTGACAGAAGCAAAATGCAGCCAGGCGTCCATTCCTTGAAACTAAGAAAGAGATAAAAATTGAGCAGGTGGGGTTCTGGGCCGTCTGTAAACATTCAGTGCTACACAGCAGCTGTTGATTACAGCTAACGCTACTGCATGTTAGGTCTCTCCGACTCATCGCTGATCTCATGTCATTTTCATATCAAACTCTAAACACCTGGTCACTAGGAAATGAGCCATGTCAGCATCTTTTTTCAGTCCCAAATAAAGTTGAAGCTGCCTCCATGAGTCGAACGCAAATCTGATGTATATTTGGCTGGCTGCCCGGCTTCCATCGTATTTTTGTTTGGACTCACGAGTTGCCGCTGATAAATTCTTTTTCCTCTTAGTGCCACTTTTTAGTGGGCTTTCAGTTGTGCTGGGTCATTTGCTGGCTGCGGAAGAATCCATTACTACCCCAAACAGTAGTTGAATAAACCGCGACTGTCTTCTTCCTGTATCAAAGCTGTCGAGGACGTGCATGCAGCGACAATTGACATCACATCCGTAGGACTGCGCGGGAAATTCGGCCCCGAATTGCTGCGCATTATGCAGCACACAGATTGTTCAAGGATATGGAGAGATATGTGGGTGGGCTCGTTCTTTTTGGTTTTTAGTGCTTCATCATCCATTAGCATTAAAAAACTGGACATGCATGTGTATTCCTTTATAAATCCTGCCCCTATTTCCTTTAAGGATTTGTCTGCGTAGGAGCCCTCTTGAACATGAAAGAATGAGATTTGTGAGGTTGAAGGTAAGAAATTTGTGTGTAGAAGTTTAATGTTTGCATTTTTGTAATTTGTGCATGTGTAAATTTATTTTATGTGCGTAATTTCTAGATATTTGTGTGTGCATTTGAATACTCGTTTGCAAGTAAAGTTACGCAAAAAATGGTTTGTACGGTTTACAAAACCGTTACACATACAAGTATCCAAAGTCACACACAAATTAGTTTGCACAGTTTGCAAACAATGCATTACACACACACAATGATAGTGAGTCTATTTTCTCTCCATAGTACCGTGCTGTAAGAGAAGCACAGCACCATCCATTTTTTTAATTCAGGTATCCACAGACATTCATCAGCTCCCTTTCACGTCAGGGCACTTCAAACTGAATCGGTTTCCCCTTGCTTGACTGCTCACAGCTGTTTTTTAGATGACATCAAGCAAAACTTTATGTTTCCATCATAATCATCAGTGTTTGCCCCACATACACTTGTATTTATTTTGGGAAAACATTCGAAAAACATTACTTTGCATCTCCTTTAAGAAATATATTTTTACAAAACTTCTGGGTGCATTTGTTCAAGGGATGGAGTAGTTAAATCTTTTAGGTGTTGTTGCCAAGCTGAAAACCTCTGAACTTCTCTTTACTCTGTAGAACACATAACCGATGATTTGTGTTGTTTTGCCAGCAGCTCTCGCTGCTCTAGATTTGTGTAGCTTGCAGAGAGAAACTATAGCATATTGCATTGATTCTTATGTTATACCTTATATCGAATTTTCTTCACGAGTTCAGCTCAGTCTTTGGACTGATTTTTTTTTTCAAATTGAATTTTCTCTGTATTACTGCTAAGTGATTTCTCAAAGAGATATGGATCATGGAATCTGTCCATTCCTCAAGTGACTTTACTCTCCATGTTTTAAAAGTGTTACTGACTGAAAGCCATATTTGTAATTTCTGAATTTAAGCTCAGAGCTGTGGAGATACTGTCCAGTGTGTTAATTTTATGCAGGGTAAACAGAGATTGGGCTATATATATGTGAGGAAATTGGTGTGAAATCAACATTTCCATGAACACGATTCCCCTGGAGCCTCTCTGTGATCAATTATTTATGTACTGAAGAGAGCCAAGAAACTATATTTAAAGATCAACTTCTTTTCATTTTAGTTTTTTTTCCAGTATCTTTAAAGGAAATGTGTGCATTGAGTATTTATGTTGATGCTTGTGATGAATGTCAAATGAGAGAAGCAATGTGGTTCAGGAAAGAGGAAGAGATCAAAAGTAAAATGAGAAAAGCCTCGGAGAGTTGCTGGGATGTGGGGTTAAGGAGGTACCATGCTGACAGTGCATGTTGAAAGTACGTGATCCCATTCCCAAATTCATCCTCTGCCTCCTGTCGTTCACTTGCTGCTTTTCGACTGTGGCAATTCCAAGAAGGAAAGAAATATTCTGCCATAGCACTGGAAGCCGGAAGCCAATCAGAGCAACAAACAGGGATAAATGACCAAACTCAAATGCAGCACTTCCCCAGGTGCGAACTGTAAGACGAGACAGATAACAGCCTGCAACACATGATACTTTTAGTGTAAACCTGGAATTTCTACTAAATTTCAGTAGCCCTTCAGTAGCCTCATGACATGTGTTAAATCTTACAGGGCTTGAATGCTCAGAATGTCATGTGAAATGCAGTTTATAAAATATTCATTTATAATATTTTAATAGACTATGCCATTGTTTTTACAAGTAAATATTTATACGGCTTGTAAAGCCAATTCAAGCATACTGAAACAGACCAAAATGGAGACAGATAGTAGTGTAAAGGTAGATATTGGTTTCCAGGCAATCCAGCAGTCTAAACTCGAGGTTTGAGTCTTTGGGAGAGAGCATAGGAAGGTTAATATTTGCTGATAGTTTGGTCTGATTGTATTGAGTTCTCAAGAATTTTGGGGGGAGTTCCTGGTTGTGTTCGAAGGGTATTAAAACAACAGGAAGATTGGCAGGCAGGTGAGTATTCGAGGTAACTTCTCTGCAGGTATGTTTACGCAGGTACAGGTTCTCACAAGGGAGACGGGTAAGCTGCACTGGGGAAGCTGCCAATTCCAGGCTGCGAGGATCAGACTGAGAAACACAAAGAGTTGGTTAGTTTGAGGCACCACAAAGAGCCTGATTTCCACTCAGACGACACTGTCAATCTGACACAGACAAGGTGCACATGCCGGTCCTCATAAGCAGCTCCCGTAACAAGGCTAAGAGACAGGCTTTGTAGCAGGAGAGCAGTAGCCCAGACCACCCAGGAAGAAGAAGACAGAATCCTGCCCTATTCTAAATCTATGGCTCAGGGAAGGAATACCTAAAACATAATTTGTGCATAACCGTGACAAAAATGCAATATGTTATGTAAAATTTAATGAAAACTTCAGTGACTACTGGACCTTTATTTTATTTTCTGCTATTTGCAACATATTTAAGAAACTACTATGGAGAGCTGTAATACAATATTTTGAAATCCTTCTTTTTTTGAGGGGCTTCTGGTTGGTGTCATAATATTTATTGGCTCACTTCTCATAGTCTTCTTTAAGTTTTGATATGCTGTGTATTACAACGGGATGAAGGACAATACTGGCAAATTGAGAAGACAGGTGAATTTGGAAGTTCAATTCAGATTTATTTGTATAGTACCTCAATCTCAAGACGCTTTACAGACACAGTCCAATTCAATACAATTAATTGTTGTCCAATTATAATACAATCAAATCCATAATTTCCCATTTAAAATACTTTTGTTTAAATAAACCAATTCATAAAAATAATAGCCAGGCTGAGGAAACCAATGGATTGCATCAAATCTCTTCAAAGGTGGGTGACAGCGGGGGAAAAGAACAAACAAAACTCCATTTCAACAGGAGAGAAAACCTCCAGCAGAATCATGCACAGGAAGGGCAGCCATCTACCTTGACTGGTTGGTGGTGCAGAGAAAAGGGGGGGGTCAACAGCCCAATAACTCTCTAAGCCAGCGATACCTGCTGAGACAGAAAAGTTGCCATGACATACTTTTTTTTCCCTTTACAATACGCAAATGAGTTTATTTTAAGTCATGCTACGAGCATGCCTCTGGGAATTGCAGTCTGTCGAGTCTTGTCTCACTACCCACACGTCACGTACAACCACTTTACCATGAACCTTGGTACACACTGTTATGGGCTGGATGCCAAAGGCTACCCAGTGCATAACACACTGTCATGCACTGCGATGCCTTTAGCATCTATCCAAGTTGCACTTGAATAGATGAAAGTTGTTAAATGCTGTAAAAGGGGAAATTTGCAGCTTCTATATTTTTTTCTAATCCAAACCAAGTGTGGCCATAAAACCTACAAAGCCATTTTGATGTCTAAACCTGATGAACAGCTTTTTAGAGTGAAAGAGAAAAAGCAGAACTCTCGGAGGGGGGTCAAATGGTATTTCTCAAGAAGAAAGTAAGCAGGAAAAAAAATTTGCAATTTGGGATTCCCATATCTCAATCTACTGCCATCCTTCCTGCCTCCTAATGCAGACTTTGTTGCTCATTTAAAAGGGCACCTATGACAATTTGTGAATGTCCCTGGCATTTCATAATAGATTTACATGCTTTTTGTATGGAAGTGTATTGCATTCTCTTTGGGGGGAAAAAAAACCCAAAAAAAACCAAAACTGTTTTTCTAAATTAAATGTCTGTTCTTGGTCTTGGGTTTTGTGAAAGAAAATTCTAAATAAATGCACCTTCTTTCTTCTTCAATGCTACTTGTACTCCGGAGGGACTTATAGCCCTGAAAATAAAGTCTGGAAGGTCCTTTTTTTCTGAATTAACAACATTTTTTTTTTTTAAAAAGCTGTGTTTTTACGAGGCAATGTGCACTGCTTGTCAACGTTATTAACAGGCTTCTTCTAAACTGTTTTCTCCAAGTTATTGAGTTTCATTCAGATTGACACATCGGGAGATTCTCTTGTCTCTAAATTATGTAGATGGGATTCTTATTAGTTTGTTTACTTTGCATGAACACTTAACGACTTTATGGTTGTTCAGACGGAAAGCCCAGTTGGGTCTGCCGGATGTATTCAGGCTACGTAGTGAGACATTCAGGAGATATCTGAAAATAAGCTACCCGATCCCTGCGGAGTGCAGCCGAGACGGGACAACAAGCCAGAGCAGGCTTTACTCCAGGGATCAGCAACTCTGGTCCTCAAGGGCCGGTGCATGTATTGGATCTTTTCCTGCTGCAACATACCTGATTCAAATTAATGAGTTATTAACAATCTTGTGCAGAACAATCTGTTAAGAGATCCTAACACATCCCAATGAAGTTAAACCTTGAAATTGTTCCTATTGGTCTAGCTCAATGGAAAGGGTCCATCTTACCATACTATTGACTTTACAGTAACTTAACCAATACACCCTAAATTTTACATTATGAGCAATATTGTAGCTACCAAACAGTGTTCTATGTGGCTTTTCTAAGGTATTTGAACACATTATTTTGTTCGATTTGAAATGTACGATATAATATATAGTATTTTTAACCAACAACAAAATGTGTTTTTTTTTATTCTTACACGTTAGCTTTAATGAATATATTTTTATGTATAACAATATCTGAAATCCCCTTCCAGTCAGAGATGTGTGTTTTTGTCACTTTACAGTTCAGAATTTATGTGCAGTGTGTTTATTTATCTGCAGATGGAGGAAGATTCTCTGTGCTCACCTTGCAGTTTACATAAATATAGTGTGGGAACTTGAAACCCCTTGTGGATATACACTAAGAATAAACTCTCATACTGTGGCTGTGGATTCCCACATCTGAACAGCATATAAACTACCAACATGGGGCACGAAAGCAAACATTAGGTTGGCAAAATTTATTATTATTACAATTATAATTTACTCATATGGGAAAAAAAACTTTTCTCCCCCCCTCCTTTTGTTCAGCTAATACTCATAATATAGTTAACCCCTCATGAAACAAGTTAGCCTGGTCCAGACATGGTTGTTATGCTGGGCACATGGGAGATGTGTTGGAGTCAAATTATAGTAAGAAACTGAAGTACAATTGTGACTACAATCATAATGATCATAAACGAATTGTTGGATTGACACCTTTATTTTATATTACATATAATTGGTACATTGTGAAAAGAAAAACAAAGCAAAAAGATGATGAAATGCGGCCATCTAAAGCTAATCCATCAAATATTTCCATATTTTATTACTAGCTGTAGATTTTGTTCTACGTGAAGGAATCCATAAACATTGCCAGACACATTTTGTCATCGATCCAGGGCCATACTGGTCTTAATAAAATGGCAAGTGTCCACAAATTATGAAACAGTAGGACATCTGATTTGTGGTGCCCAGAAGTTGCTGACTTTTTGCTTTCCGCACATCAGACCACCCATCTGTATTTCTATCCCATTTTAATTATTGCCTTTGACGTTTTTCTTTCATTTTATCGATTTAGACTAGCCCAAAGTAAATGCTGATTATTCTCTTTGATTAGAAGTTTGATTTGGCGTTTTTGTTAGAAGATGTGTGTAGGACCTTTTTTTTCTTTTAAAACCTCTCTTTCACCCTCCATTTTCTTTTGTTTCTTTGACTTTGAACTTTACTGCCAGTGTGGTACCTGTCCATCTCAGCCATAAAGAGAGGGACGAGACTGAAACCGCCAGAGAAAGTTAAAAAAAGAAAAAAAGAGGGGTGTTGTCAAGCGGGAGACAGCATTGACACTCCAAGGAAAGAGTGAATAATTGAAACAGTCTCTAAAGAAAAGAGTCTGGTTGTGATGGTTGGGCTGTCAGCATACAGTGAAGTAAGGACATGATGTGAAGCAACTTTACAAGCTGTTGAGGGGTCCCTTTTTCATTGAGATGGTAATAACCAGCTCTCCTCAGCATTGTTTGCAGATACTTCCTGAGAAAGGTAGTAAAGAGGAGAATGTTTTTGTTCTGGGGGATTTATTAAACTGCTCAAGTCTTTGTCACCATGATGTGCCTGTGATTAAGGGGAATGCAACACCAGCACATCAAAATCTGTCAGTGCCTAACTGCTGAACTAGCTGATATTTGTTTGCACTTCATTTCAGGGACATGGAGTCCAATACAGGTTCACAGAGATGTTTGCAGTAGGGGTCCTATGTAATGGGTCAAATAGCTTTCAGGAAACTGCATCAAGAGGCTACAAGTTGTTAGCCACATGAAGCGCAGACATGGCTGTTGAGCCAGCTTTATTTTATTAACCCTTTAAATCCGACCTTCATTGCTCACTACCACCCACAACACAGGCAATCCCGTCATACGCCGTAAATCCCAGGAAAGCAACGGAAAACTTCTCAGTTTTTAGAATCTGTTACATTGGTAGTGTGAACGGTTGAAGAAGGCAGCAGTGGCTCAGGTGTCAACTGTCGTTGTGTCCTTGGGCAAGACACTTAATCCTCCTTGCCTCCAGTTTTGGCATTACTGGTGTACTTAGATGTAAGTTAAAAGCATCTGCTAAATGACTATAGAATACAATTAGTCAATTGAATTAAGCATGCCACTTTCTATCACAGCGACCTATTCAGATTTAAAGGGTTTAAAGGTACAACACGCTACAATCTAAAGATAAAAATAAAACAGTCCTGTTCTCCATCTTTGTTAAGAGTTTAAACACCACTCTATAACGGTGTACATAGTTCTGTGTTTTTCTGCGACTAATCTCAAACAGAGCAGTGACGGTGCAGATTGTTCTCAGGTGAATTATGACATTTTTCTCTACACTGCTACAGTGGTGAAATTAAATCCTCGGAATATAGCAGCTACCTTTCAATAAGCTTAAAGAAAGGTGATATTTTAGTCAAAGCAACCTAATGACAAATTAGAAAATGCTTTTATTGGTTGACAGATGTAAATAAATGGTCAAAAACAGTCCAGTCAGGCATTTTGCCTCCTCAATTCTCTACTGCAATTCACCTCCAATTGCAGTACTTATTATATTTAACAAGATCATAATGATGACATAGACAGTTGCCACTCTTCAGTAAGATAAAAAGTGCTTTGATAAGAGACAGATTGGGCTGGTGGATAGGAAGCCTCAGACATTCATGTCAGAGTTTAAGTTACACCCATCACAAGGTTTTCCTCAGTATGTTTACTTTTCTACTTCTACCATTAATTACTTTAATAATTTGCACCCAACTGCTAATTGTTAAATTAAGAGTTAAAAATATGTGTTTGGGTTTAAGGTCACAGCAACCCTGTGCTGGATAATGCAGGTGTGGATTCAGGATGGATGGTGAGACTTGGTTATTTTCACTCCTTCTTCCAACCACTGCAATTAACATGAAACCTAACTAAAAACACATTTGAATGCAGTTAAGTAAAAAGTGAGGCCCTGTGAAACTCATGTGAAAGTAGGATTTTATATATCCAGATAAACCTGAACTTTTTTGCTCTATAACAAACAGCCTAAACTGGTAAGGACGTTTATGTTTATATGGTAAACTCTGAAGGAAAAGAGGTGATTGCAGACTTATAATTATTCGATCTGTTTGAATGCATTCATGGAGTCCTGTGGATTGGTTGAACCTGCAAAATGTTAAGATAAGTCCCCACTTAATGCAACCCTTCTAAACCATTAAAGCCAATCACAAATAATCACTACTCTCATTAGAACAGAGCTGAAATGTCAAAACCGCAGACACCACCATAATGAACTGAACTAAACTGAAATACACTCATATAACTGAAATGAACAGGCCAACTACTATCTACATCTTAAATATAAATTAATTTGATCAACTTTAATCTATCACAGGACTCTGAAGCTAAACTGGGATTTTGTGGCTTGTGCTAAACACTTTAATTTTCATTAGGTTGCTTTCCTTGATCATGAGTAATGCTCATATATAACATCTAATCTGGGTTAACTTGTTTTCAATACTCGGTTAAATCTGCAAACAATAAAATCTTCCACAATTTGTCATAAATGCCTCTTTCGACTTTATTATTTATGAAAAAAAACAATCTGTCTGCTACCAATTGTGCTTATTAAATTCCCTTCCATTGTGTTACAGACTCATTAATTATCCTAAGATTAGTTTTGAGAGATAGGGTGCATGCTCATGAGAAAACAAAAACTAAAAAAAACCAAATAGGAAGTAAATCAATTCTGGTAGAAAAAAAGGCAGATAAAGCTAAACAGCAGAGACCTAAAATAAAATAAAATGGAAAAAAGTTGAATTTCTCTTTGATAAAATGGATTTTCTGGATAAAACTACCCTGACCTGAATAAATGAACCAAGGGTATGGCTGGTAGATTTATCCAGCCAACCCCCTGCTTGCGTTGTTGCTTGTGGTAAAATTTATTGGTTTTTATTTGTCCATCACCTGTGATGTGGTTGGAGCAGATGAGGTACGGCTGCTGTCAAGCAGCCATAATAATGTGTGTGTGACAAGAGGCAGAGGTCAGTCTGAGCGCAGGAGTGCAGAGTCGGCTAAAGGGAAGGAACCGGTTCTCTCAGCATGGCACCACATTAACCTCATATCCCTCAAGCATTAACATCTACCTCTAATGTTCTCCATTCCTATCTTAGAGACCCTTTAAGCAATTGAGCCTTCAATCATTTATATTGCTGAACAAAATGATGAATCCCGATGGGCAGATCAAGCTGAGCAGCAAGAGATCATGTTCCTTAGCAGCTTGGAAACATGGGATGTTTAATACGGTCTATTATTAGCACTTATTTAGGTCATCATAACAAATTGCAGTTGTCCAGAGGTTACATCTTTGTGTTCAGATTAGTACATCATTGCATGCAGAGCATAATTAGCTGAGGGTAGTCAGATCTTGAGTTTAGCCCACTTTTTTGTTCTTAAATGAAATGTTTTTTTTGTTTTTTTCCCAGAAACACAAAATATATTACACTTCCACGTGATATCATTTGTCTTCATTTCAGTGAAAATGTCCACTGTTCTTTTTATTGCAAACTGTGCAAGTATTTACAATGCAATTCTCAATGACAAAATGTAAAAAAGAAATAAAAATTTAAAAAAACTGAAAGAAAAACAAACAAAAAAAATTAACAAAGAAAACACAAATATAAAAACGTTTAAACAATAAGGGCAGAAAAGGAAAAAATTAAATAAAAGTAAATCAGTCCAAACCAGAAAATGTAGAGTCTGGAGTGTTGATGCCACGTTGGGCATCATAACTAAGTTTAGGTATGTAAATACGCAGGGTTCAAATTACGGGGGAGCTAAGGGGAGCTCGGCAGGTGCAATGCAGGTGATCTGTTCTGTTTCCTTCAGCACCGTGGACAGCAGCATTGTTCTTTAATGCCGCGAGGGTCCATACCGACCACCTGATTTGCTTCTTTTTGTGGTTCTTAATGAACTCTCAGTCCCTTTTCTGATTAAACAAGCAGCATGTAGTAAGAGCAGAAGGTTTTTTGCAGTCATCACATTTTTGGCCACACTACGTGCAATAATACGCATGCTCGTGCACTTGCAAAGTCACGGTGCACGCCTGAAAATAAGGTTCCCCCAAAAGCCCCAATGTAATTCGAACCCTGTATATACGTAATAAAAATCCTAATTCTTAGCCCATAGGTAAGAGTATATAATAAGAAGAAATATATATATATATATTACTTATATAATAAGAAATAATATTGATTGCAATAATATTACTGATATTAACAATATTCACAACAGCAATAATAATAATGAGAAAAATAATGATAATAATAACAACAATCATAATTCGAGTAATCACAAAATGCTAAAATCAAATATTGTACCATGACAACATCAATGATTATCGTCACCATCCCTACCATCATCATCACCAACAGCAGCATAACTAATGGCAATAATAACTACATCATAAAAACTTTCTTATATATAAATAAGGATTTATATTTCATATATTATTATTTATAAAGTATCCCCATGAATGGGCATTTGTGGACTGTACGAGTCATCTGTGGGCCGTATAAAGAAGATCGGCATGATGGGGCCCCAATTATGATCCCTCCAACATCATCTTCTTTCTACGGATAGTATTTACAGTAAAGCTGCTGTATTAAACGGTGTTAATCCTTACCTACCTAAGAGGTAATTCCTTGTACGCTGGGAGGTAACAAACACACTTCTGGATTACCACACTACTTCTTTGAGCCAATGCCAACATCAGTATCCTAACAAGCCCCTAAAGGCAATGCTAACTTACTGATGTTTAGCATTGATGTTTTAGCACTTTTCTTCACCATCTTGGTGTAACAGTTTAACCTGCAACAACATTAAATAAAAAGTACAGCTGACAATAATAAGAGTGACATTGTTATATATATTCTGATCACGGGATACTGAAAGGCTATTTTCACAGAGCTTACCAAAATAGTTTCAAGTCATTTAAAGAACCTATTGGTGACATTACAGGAAAAGTCATTTGGTGCTCTCATCATTATAAAACCTTTGATCTGTGCTAAAGAAATTAGTTCACATTTCTCTCAGTTATAACTATGTGACATAACAGTTTTGACCAAGTCTATAATTCAGTGCAGGTTTTGTGAATCGAGCAAGGAGCAAGTTCATGTAAAAGGAGGAAAATTGAAAGTCTCAGCAGGTCGTGAAAACAGAGACATTTCATGAACAGCTTGAAACTTTTTTGGTGGAATGAAAGAACAGCAAGAAAGCCTTTTTTTATAGGCTAGTGATTTCAATAGAAACGCTTTATAGTTTCAGAATCCTATAAGGTCAATAAGTACAAGTTATTTTTGAGCTGTAATCAGTCTCTGTTTTAGATTAGCAGTAACCTCGGCTGAGATATCTCATTTATATTCTCTTTTGGGAAAGACAAAGGGTGTCGACAGCAGAGAGAATAGGTTTTCTTTGTTTGCATTTTTCAAATGTGAAAATGGTCATGGGGGGGGCTTTAATGGTATTTCTTATCTTGAACATGATCTGGTTTGAACTAGATTTGGTTTACAGCATATTTCACATGCTAGTGTTCCTTGGTCAGAAGTGAACCACCTTTGTGACACTACAAATCCCCAGGGGTTAAACTTGAAGTTGTCTCATTAACCCGTTTAAATCCTTCCATTTTTTCCTAAAACGGGTTTTTATGGATGAAAAAAACTTGTAGTGGACCAACTATTTTACTGGAATACGTTTACTGGACCCTTGCTGATGTAACAGGACCGTTTTGTTGCAGTGTCATGCGCAACTGGCGTGCAGTATGGCTTCAAAGATGAATTGCATTGGCGACGGGTTAGAAATAAGTGTTTACTGAAACTACAGTTAGCCTGAAATGGTATAGATCATACAAATCTTAGATGTAGGTATTTGGAAGGTAGACTGAGTAAAATACATGTTTGTCACGTCCCACCCACAGGACGTCTGGTACCAACGGGTTAAACCACAAATCCTTCTTTGTAGCAGGGACTCCTGGTCACATGGGGATATTTATAATTGCCACCATTTTTTAAGCACAATATTAAAAAGATGTCATGACCCATAATGAGTGAAAAAGACATGCCAGCACCACAAAACCAGCAGTGGAGAAACCTTGTGCCTTATGGTGGCTTGTGATAGCAGACACCATCAGGTAAAATCACTCGTAGTAGTATTTGCCATTCATTATGCTGGTTGTGTTCAGGGTAAGATTTGACCCCCTGGTGAGTAGGAAAATGAACAAAAATCTTGTTGTTTGTGGTATTTCCATGAAAGCTGTTCATCCGTAGACTACTAAAAACTATGAAGACCAAATCAGCATTGCCATAAATAAAACAGCTATTTAACTCAAGAAAAGATGAACAAACTAACACCTGCTACTTCAAAACTATTTATTATATCCTTTTATGTATTAAATCCCACATGAAACATAGTGTTTGTTGCAGTTGATTGTTCCCGTCGTCCCATCTGCTTTGGCTGAGCAGCACGGTTAGGTCGTGCATTTCATCGCTTGACAAGATGTCAGGTGGAATCTACCCTTTCCCCTCTGTGAGTGGTAGATCACTGCGGGTTGCACTGCTGGTGTGCGCTCACGCTCTTAAGCAAGTCTTCTAGGTAATTACAGCATCTGTTGGCAGTTTTGCTGATTGTTTTTCATCTACACATGGTCACCACTCCAGAAAACCAATTACCATGGGGAATGCTAAATCACACAGACCGATTTGCCATTGTATTGCAAAAAGTATAAAACCAGTATAAGAGCAGGAATGTGTTCCTGATTCATTCACAAACATGTAAGAAACATTAATAAAGAATAATACAAGCTTGATGGAAATTTAAAAAAAGTATAAATTACAAATTCTTATTTTAAGAGCTGTTTTCATTCTTTTGAAAGAGCTATGTTTTCATACGAATGCAGATAACCAACCTACTCTGAGACCTTTTTCCATACTATCACTCACATTCGGGTCAAGGAGTGAAAATAATATCCCTTTTTAAAATAATTATTATTCAAAGTCCTGGTCAATGAAGCAATGCAACTAGGCTATAGACTTAGTTTCTGTTTTCGCAATACATGCTACTGCTATTTCCAGGATCAGGACATGCATGACATGCAGAAAAAGATCAATGCTGTTACTCGTTCTGCAGATGCCTCTATGTCAGGTGATACTGTCTGCTGTCTTGCTCAAATGTCAGATTCATTACTTCAATAATGCGACTTGGTTAAACCAGATGGTTTAGATGGATAAATTGTTGGATTCACATTAACTGTTGATTAATTGTTCTCATTTATTGTGCCGACAGAATAGTTTTCTTCCTCCCCTGACCTCAATCTTCGACGTCCTTTGTAACCACTTTGATGACTTTGAGTTCTATTTTCTCCTCTGTGCCTTCTCTTTTGCTCCTGCTGCAGTACTTTTCCGGAAAACCTATAAGCCGATTTAAGTTTCCGTTTTAAAAATAATAAAAAATAAATAAATAAATTCCCACAGTCACAATAAGAAAAGTGAAAAGCTTTATTCTCCTGGAACTGCGCCGGATTGCCTTTATAGCATGCCTGAACTCTTTTTATTTCGGCAGTTCTTTATGCTACCGTGTCTAATTGCGATGGCATTTTTAATTAAAAGTCAAGGATATGTGGTTGTTTGTGAGGGGAGACTAATCTGTTCTTGCCTTCACTTTCAGTGCTAGCTATCTTCCATCTATCTGCCTAATGAGAAAATAGAGAGGCAAGTGCAGGACTTTCTGATATTTGCCTTACTCTAAATAGATTTCTGTGAATTTCCGATTAGCAACCAAGCCTGAGACCATGCCATGCTGTAGCTTAGAGACCATATGGATTACCAAAGATAACAATGAGGAATTTTCCTCAAGCTCCATACTCCATTAGCATCTTTGTATAGTGAACTCAATTTTTGTATGTGTTAGTCGAATGAAAAATGTTTATCAAGTGAACTACTTTAGTCTTGGAGGTTGTTTTTTATTTGTATTTATTTCACGGACGCTTCATTCTGTTTATTTATATTGAAAATGTCAAAGTCAAGAGATTCAGTATGAACTGTAATTTATTCAGTCTTTTTTTTTTCCTTCATCAGCTGCCTTGTGAGTACTTTTATTTGGAGCAGGAAGGTGGCCTTGTGAATACCGAGACAATTATTCAAACAGAGGACACGGGTTCAAGACCTCATGTTGGCAAGCATCCTTCTTACTGAAGTGTCTGCAAGCAAAAATGCAGAATCTCAGCCAGTTCTGCCTACCTGACTCTCAGCTCTGACCTCCCCGAGAGAGTACAAGCACGATGATCAATGAAAGGTCTAATTATTATCTAATTTTTGCCGGTGAGGTCAGCTGTCAGGGTCTGTCTTCTTGAATTAATTTTTTTCTCTTTTTCTAACCCCTTTTGTCTTTTTGCCTGTGGAAACTTTTCTTTATGTCTGTTTTGGTTGTACAGTTTTATGTAGTTGTAATGTTTACCATAGCATTGAACAAATTAATTTGAATTTTAATGAAACTTTTTAAAATTTCTATATGTAGAAATGTACTTACACTGGGAGAACTGTAATGTGGAAAGTTCTAAGTTTATTATTGCATGAACCACATCGATGAAGTAGAACAGTAATGAAAAATACTTTATTTGAAAAATACTTAAATAATACTTCACATTTTTCATCTAAACTTGGAGTGCAACAAGAAAGTGAAAACATCCGTCTCTGAAAGATGTTTAACTGTGCTTGTGTTTTTATGGCTGTTGTGAAAGCAGAGAGCCACGCTGCTCCTCTCCACATTGAAGAACCCAGTAGGGACGCAGGGCCACAGCTGGGACTCAGTAGAGAGGAGAGATTAAGAGCGTGCTGCACTACTCTCCTTTGTGGAGGGCCCAGTGCCCAGCCTTACAGCTGAGGGGACAAAGCCACGCCTGAAGGCAGGCTAACCCCCCAGAGGTGGCCCACAACCATAGCAAAAATATTTCAACTGATTCCGGCTCAAACAATCATCATGTGGGCTTTATGATGACAGCTTCCTTGGCATCTAACGGAAAATGTCACCTGAAGCTCAATAAAACAGTTGGGAACAAGCTCAGGCTCTTTTATCCAGTAAAAGTGAGTGTTTTCTTGTCCCTTCTGAGTCATAAACTAATGTCATGTTGATATCATTTGACTTTAATTCACTGCAATTTGAATTTTTGATTCACTTAAAAAAAATAAAGAGGAAACTGTGTGCCCTTTTTCAACACACGATGCACAAACTCAATGAACCTTTTAGACACAAAAAGATTTAAGTAAAAGGCATATCCACGACTCCTTTAATTTTTGTAAACTGAGAAAAAATTCTTCCAGTATTTGAATGAACTTGATGAGTTTATGAGACAACAGGCTCCTAGGCATGCAATGTCTGAGTCTCTCCCCCTCTCCTACATTGACAAAAATAAAAGCCAACATGTTTTGACACCGTCTCATGGCAGAGTGTCTCTTTGGGGATATATGGTGTCTCTTTGTGGCCATATTTGCTCCTCTTTTTGTTGGGCTTCTCCTTCAGTGGTAGTTTTGCATCTTATGGGAGTATTTCAGCTTCCTGTAATGTCTTCTCATTTCTCTGCAAAGTGAGCCATCTCTCTTTGCAGTAATTTAGCATCTATTTGTGTTCATTTAGCTTCTTTCCAGAAGTCTTCCTCTCTTTCTGGTTGTTTTGAGTCTCTTTGTTCTGTAGTGGCTTACCCTACTTTGTTGTTAGTCTGCATCTCTTTGTGATAATTCTGTGGCTCTCTGTGATCATTGTGAGTCATTTGGCACTTCTTTGTGGCTACTTTAATGTCACTGCGTGTGTCTGACAGTAAAAAATCTCATGGCACAAAGACTCCTGTACACGGGGACCCTCTGAGCCATGACATTGCCTTTTGTTTATGTAACTTTTGGGCTTAAACCATTTATTTCAATAAATGAGAAAAAATATAAATATTTGGATGAATCTGTTATATTGACATCAAATAAGAAAATACATGAAATAGTAGAAGTCATTTGCACATATAATTGCATAGCCTGCAGTTAGACGCAAAACTCATGTGTAGGGAATTACTTGGTGCATCAAGGCAGAAAATGGTGGCAATTTTCAGCCAAAAACCCTCAGGTGGTTAAAAAAAAAAAGAGGAAAAAACAAAATTGCGTCCAAAACTGATTATGGTCTCTCTTTGACCTCTGTAACATTCATTTAGCGCCATTAGATACACCATGCTATCACAGCAGCATAGGGTGTTCTGTCTGGCACTTGCTTAAACAGGCATGAATCAGCTGCAATCCACTGAGTACATTGCAGTGTGTGTCTTTGTGTGTGCCTGTGGAAGTAGAGATATATAGTAAGGAAGGATTAAGGGGGGGGGGGGACACAACATAGGGCAGCAAAGCCCATCCTTTCCAGGACTTCCAATAGTTTGAGAGTGTGTTGAGCAGGAGGTGGGTGGTGTAAATGCTCTCTACTCTTCCAGGCATCTGAGCTAAATTGCTAGGCCTCTTTGGCAAGGAGAGAGGGACCAGGTGTCGGCTCTTGTACGAAGGGCTTTGATGCCAGAGTGCAGTGAGGTGTTGGATTTGGAAAGAACCCCTTCTGCATAAGTGTATCCGTGTGTGTGAGTTTGCGTGTGTGAACATGTGGGAATATTTGTGAGCCTGCACGAGAGGGGCAGAGGTTGGAGGCTGTTGACTTCAAGTACCTACTACAGTTTACGTACAACTTATGTTGAAAAGCTTAATATTTGTGAGACCCTTGTCAAGTTTAGAGCAAAGATATTAATGTAAATTAAATTCAAAAGCATAATGTCATAAGGGACACTTAACATACTTGATGTTAAATGTCAATATTCCGCCATTGACGCTTATTCATGATTGTAAACAATGGAAAGTGTTGAAAGTAGGGCTTTTTATGTTTGCATTTTTAACAATTCCTTGAGATATTAACTTCCTTCACCCCACCAACATGAAGTGTCAACACTATTTGAATAATTTTGACAGGAGTCTACAATGAGCTGAGGTTTGTTTTAATTAATGCACCGTTTTGTTGTGCAATGTACAAACATGACCCTTTGCTGACCTGCTGTGTTTATATTTGTTTAGAGGGATGTCACTGACATTTTTAGTCTGCATGGTCCGCAAATAAATAATTAAGCTTTTCTTTTTTTCCTCATGATGCCTTATGATCTGAACAGAAAGTAAATTATACTGAGACATGTCTCGCTGTTCATAGGAAGTAAATAATGGAAGGATGTGCTGTGAAGTCAGCCGCTGTTTTATGAACTGCTGTTTTAAAGCCTCAAGATCAGCATTTGGCCTTTGAAGATACAAGAGATCTTAATTTAAGGAGGTGGAGCTGAAGAGTGATACTTGAAAGGTGACATCTTTGAAGTCCACAAAAGTCCACATCTTTGAAGACTTATTTCTATTGAATTATGAAATATTTTTCAGAAGGACCATAGCAGTCAGATGAGGACACAGTGACAAATGCAATGAAGTAATAACTAACTAAACGCATACAAGCCATTGTCCCTTGTTTTTTGCCATTGATTGTGGGCATTGGTTTTTGAGTTAGAAACTCTAATGGCAAAATGATTCCCATCTCCCCATGGGCAGGTGCAGTCACAACCCGGTGGTCACGTGACCATGAACAGCTTGCCAATGAAAACAAACCCTGCATCATGCTAGCGTCCATGTTGAAGTGTGCAATTTGTTCGAATAGTTTAAATCAAATCAAAGCAAACTTTATTTATAAAGCGCTTTTTCATGCCAGAGGCAACACAAAGTACCATACATAAAAGAAAAAATTCAAAAGAAAATTAAAAGCATATGGAATAAAACAAGCCTTCATGCTCCCCCCCTCCCCCCACACATACACACACACACACACACAAACAACTCCTTAACCTCTGTCTCTTAACTGAAAGTCTGATAAAATCAATAAGCAGAATAAAAGCAAAACATCTGGCTTGATGCTGCAGTGAGGAAACGATATCTTTAGGATCCT
>JBBBVU010000010.1:27829991-27840440 GCA_037177055.1 Atherinosoma microstoma
GGCGCCAAGATTTAAATGATATATCAGAGAATTGTTTAAGATTGGGAATAAAGTGCATAATATGGGACCTTTAAAATTAAGAGGAAAAAAAAAAGTATGGATTTCCTTGTTGGATGTTTGAACCAAGAACCAGGAGAGAGAGAATTTATTTTCACCGTCATTTTTCACCGATGGAATTGAGGGACTTAACCTTTTTTTATTGTGGCCATACAACTACAATGAGTACATGGATGTAAGCTACTAGCCATTTCTTTTCAAAGCAGCTCTGTAGTGGTGCAGCCCCTAAAATGATCAGTTTTTTTTCATATTTAAGCATAAATATAATCTAAATTTGATATTTTTCTCTCTTTTGCAATCCATTCTTCTCCTGTCCTATTGAACAGATGTTGGATCTCTTTTTTTCATTCACACTACTGCATGCGCTTCTTTTCACGTTAGCTCCATATATCTTCTTGTATTGTTTAGAGAATGCTCCCGAGTACACAGAGCTTTAAGAGCTCTTCATTCTTCACTCTCTCCAGTTTTCTTTACAAGCTGTCATCTTTTTTTTTTTTAACAAAAGACAATCCATCCAATGCTGCAGCTCCATTTCTTTGTAATGGCAACGTAGCTTGTGGCCAAGGTTGACTTTTACTGGTGGGCGCCACCTAGCAAGCCAAATTTATCATGGCAGCTTTTAATACAGGTCACTACCTGACCGTTAACCAACATTAGCATCAAAGTGATGAGGTAGAACGACAAGAGCTGTGCTGTTATAGTAAGTTTAAGTATGTTATAGCTTACTATGGTTATTTTCACCATTTTATTACTCTGTCACAGAGAATATTTATAGCTACTTCAATAATCTGATATCAACATGATGAATACCTTATTCTGAATGACACAGATTATTCTGATTATCATAAGGTCACTAAAATATTAGAGTACCTTTAAAGGAACATTATATAATTTTCAGAACCCTAAAACTTCGTTGACCCGTTTTGATGGCACACTGACTGATTATTCTCACTCCTGGAGCCGTAATAGCCTTGCAATGTCCCACAGCTGAGAAACGGTGGTTCACAACTTTTTTTTTTTTTCATCTCAGGTCATGATGGGACAACAGCATTTTGCTTTACAGCACTAGGTCACACGCCAGCAACTGGATATCAACACACTGGTCATTACGGATGTGCACCGTGGCTGATTCAGCAAAGAAGTGCAAGAGGATAGGACTGGAGGAAGCAAGGAAAAGAAATAGTGAAAGTGACAATGCAAGAGACAAGACAAGAGTTAACACTGGACTGGATTTTACTGGCTGTAGAGAGCACTCACAGAAGGGACTGGATGCAAGACGGATGCTGAATTAGCCGCTGTTAGGGGCGCCATAGTGTTAAAATCTGCCAAAGTTCAGCAGCAGGGCTTCAAAGATGTTTAAGTTGATTTCTTTTTATAGATATGTGAACTTTATCAAAGTTGGCACTTTTGTTGTGAGGGAGTAATGGTCCATATGTGGAGGATATTGGGGCCAGTTATCAGCTGGGGAGTTTCATGACCAAAAAAAAACCTTCTTTAAGATGTTGGAGTGAACTGAATAAAACCATAGTTTAGATCCTGTAATCATGAGACTGACATCATATGTTTCAGAAAATACAATTATTTAGGTCTACTGTTTAAATGCAGTGTGCTGGTTTCTGCTTGTTTGAGGTTGAAAACTTATGTAGTATTGCTTTAAAGGTGCAGTGTAGCATATTGAATTGATATATGTGAAAATATGAATATTTCCTAATCTGTAGTTGTGTTTCCACTGGTAGCCTGGTACCTGTTCTCTCAGCAACCAGACTTTTAGACAAGTGATTTAGTTCCAGGTCAGCTTGAGGATTCTAATCTTTTTCACTCTAAAGATACAAACATATTTAGGGATGGATGGCTATTTTACTGCACGTCATGACTTCATTTTCTAAAAAAAAGACTTTTGTTGATTCTTTTACTGTTTAAATGACATTTGAAAAAAAAATCTCTAAATTGACAACCTCGGGTCAATTCTTCTCAAGAAAGGATGCTGCCTCTCGTCCTTGGTGTTGTGTTATTAAGCGCTCCAGACCAGCAAACTCACAAAACATCTGATGTTATAGAGATGCTCACACATGTTGATCAAGTCCCATTGATCACCGGTGCCTGCTTAATTCCCATGGAGGCAACAAAGACACAGTTTGCCACACAACGCTTCTTTTATTTCTTTTTCTTTTTCAAAAAATGAATAATGAATTTGTGTAAAATGTCTTAAGTGTTTAGTTGATTTTAAAACCATCAGATAATTTTCTGTTATTATGCTGTGATTTAAAATCTTAAAGTAAATAAGGTGCTCTTTCTTTTTTTAAATTACTGTATGTTACTGATGTAGTGTATTATATACACTGTCTCTTTTTTTTTTTTAAGCTGTGTTATGTGTATGTCAGCTTCTTACATGTCCAGTGAGTTTAGGATCCAATACATCAAACCATTTATAGAAGTAATTAGCTACATTTTGAATAATTACTGTAAGTATAGGTTTGCATGGCTCCTAGAAAGAGGCCTGCTTGGCTTTGACTGTCAGTACTTCAATGAATTATTTAAGGGTAATTTAATGGTTGTGTACCTTTAATTTCTTGATATATGTTAGGGTCATATTGTCCCCACAGACAACTGGCCAAACACATATTAGTTTATGATAGGTCACACACACTTTTGAAGAGTTTATGGCATTACATTGAAAAGTACAGTGAATGACTTGTTTGAATAAGGGAGCAAAAAAGTGGTATATATAACCACCGTTCGGGTAATTTAAACAGGAATGCATCCAAGCGGGAGCATAAATTTACCATAAAATTCAGTCTCCTAGCAGCTTTTGCACTTTCCATTATCATTGGAATTACTTCTGCACATACTGTAAAAGACACACCTGAGTGATATGATCTCTGAAGGTGTCAAACATTACTCTGGGAAATAAGGAAACCATTCAATCAAGTAGAGGTAAACAAGGCAGCTTGGGGGAATGTAGCTGCACCAAAAAGCAAATTAAAGCACTTAATCACAATAAGCTCCTTGAATGCATGATTATCACCACCTTATTACATATACAAGAAACATGCCCAATGTGCCATCTCCTCTGCAAACGCACACCATTTGTACCCATTGAGCTTTTGTTCTGTCATCTTTGCATATAAATAGGGCAACTGTGATAGTTTTTTTTTCTTCTAAGATTTAGTTGATTTTAACAAAGTTTCCAGAAAGAAAGGAGCAGTGAACGATTGTGTAAAAAGATGAATAAAATAAGCTTTAGAAGCAGAAGAACCACACAGCGCAAACTTTTTCTACAGGAAATAATTAGCAGAATCCTTTCGTTAGTGACATCTGTTTGTTTAGTCAAAGCCTCTTCAATACACAAGTATGTGACTTGAAATAAAATGCCCTAGTGGAGAATTAAATGAATTAAATGAAATGTCAACAATGATGTACTCTCATAAGTACACATCTCATTTGTACACTTTTGTACTTCTTTCTATAAATAAGTAGTTTTCTTCTTCTTTTATTTTTTTACTGAATTTAGACAAACTTGCTGCACCTCCCTTCATTTCCCACTTAAGCTCTTGTGGAGATTGGCCTCCCTCCTCTTGATCTAGCTGCTCCCTCTCCTCTCCCCTGTCCTCTGTGGTCTCTTTGCAGGCCCTCCCTCAGTGGCTCTGTGTGGTGTGTCAGCCTGTGAAGCTTCTGCGCTACAGTACATCCTGTTGATAGGAAGCATCCTGTGCATCATCACTCCCAGCTGCCTGTGGGTTCAGCTGGCTCAGTCTGGCCCATCTGTGTGATCCTCTGCCAGATAACTGGGGTTTGGCTCCACATGAGCCGTCCCTCTCCAAATCATTTGCCAGGAGAAAGAGGTAGGGAGGCAGGAGAAAGAGAGGTGCATGTTGGATAGCGAGCTCTGCCTTAGGGGGGCTCTTTGGTGCTCATGCTGGCTCTCCTCAGCTCTCCTGAGATCACTATAGATTGCTCTTGAGTAACCAAGAACAGAGGAGGGCTCTGCTCATGGAGGGATGTGTAAGGAGGCACTCCAGGTGTGGTGGTGACTCAAGTATCTAATCCTGGATGGCATTTAAATGTCATGACTACTAGTGATATATAGTTGAAGTGTCTCTGGGGCATTGCTCCAAATTCAAATGTCTGATATATTCTAAGGAAAAATCTAATAAAAGAAACTTAGAAGCATCAGGTTACAGATGTTGCTAATAACCCCCACACTTTCTTTTATGCTGACATGGTTACTAGAAGCAAAGATGGGACAGTGATTCAAATGCAGCCCGTGAAGGTGACAGCCAAGAGGTCATGCAAGGGGCATGCAAAGTTTTCACTGTACTGAAGTTGTCAAGATTAGATGAGGATAAGTAGAAAATCATTTGGGTTTCAATGGATTTCCAGAGACAAAAAGTCACCTCAGACCACGTTCAGTTGTTCAATATAAAACAGACATTTAAAAAAAAAAAAAACTCAATGATATATGTCATATTGAATGAGTTATCGGGGAATTTTATGTGTTATCTTATGCTGTTTCTGACGACCACACTGGTGTTGTTTTCATCAACAATGACAAAATTATTTCGTTGATGCCCCTTTTTTCATTACGATACTAGACGGTAACGAGCTAAACATGGCTCATTGATGACTAAAACATGACGAGACGTGTGTGAGTTTTCGTTGAGACAAGACTGGACGATAATGTTAGTGGGTGGTCTGTCAGACATTTTTGTCTGTTGTGCTGTAATCTGTCTGTCAAAAGCTAAAAAGTATCAGTAATGCCTCCTATCCTTGTTTGGTCACGCCCACCACCTGGCATGTAGCGCATATTCTACACAAGACACCTGCGCTGACTTGTCACACACACAGACATGCAATTGAGTTTATTAATTCATTGATGGATCATGGCGGCAGAGTCAACAAAGGGGCTCGGTGGTTGGAAACGACAAAATGATCTATGGACATACTTTCAATATAATCCATCTGAAAGAAAAACAGAACGCATTGTAGAAGGAGACACAGTAAATGTGGCCAGTATGACAGCATTGCATCTCCATCAATGGGAAAGTCTATGCTAGAGCCTGTGGAATGCCCTCCCCGACTCCTTGAGGAAAACGCAATCAATCGACAGTTTTAAAAAAGGTCTTATGACATTTCTTTTCAACAAAAGTTTTGGTTCCATCATTTAGACACCTTATATCTATTTGTACGTACATGTACAGTTTTAAGACTTTTTAAAATTATTTTTATTTGTATTTGTTTTCTACGTTTATTAAATTTTTTAATGTTCTTTTAAAATTATGTTTAATCATTTATATGTAGCCCTTTGAGATCCTTGGATGTAAAGGGCATTTTAAATCCAATGTATTATTATATTATTATTATTATTAGAGCTATAAATCCAGCAATTAATCTGCTTATTATACAAAAGCATTAAAGACCCACTATATAACTTATACTATTTTCTCAGTGACACGCCCCCTGCCGACGGCTAATTTCGGCATCCATCTTGGATCCTACCTGTAGTGTAAGCTCTCTCCAGACAGTAAAAAACAGTCTTTTCTCGACTCTTGTCTTATCTCTTGCTCTCCTTTGGCTCTCCTTAGTTTCCTCACTTCCTCTGATAATGTCTTCTAACGTTTCTTTGCTGAATCCGCCTGTGTGCGTTCAAAACGATGGGTTTGTTTATATTTGCGTGCTAGCATCCGGTGTACCGGATGTGAAAGTTCTCTAGTGTTTCAGCTGCGGGGCGCTGCTGGGCCGTGACTGCTCTAAAAATGCACATAATAGATGTCACTGCGCCATCAAACGAGTCCGGAAAGCCGAGTTTTAAGGTCGAAAAGTTATATAGTGGGTCTTTAAGGTAAACTGTTGATTTATTAATTGCAACACTTGATACAACTTGTTAACATTGATTCCAATGTCCAATACTTATTGACCTAAATCAATTTGTTAAAAGACTAATACATTCTTTTTTTTCTTTTTTTTACTAATACTGCCTATAACTAGGCTAAACTAACACATATAGAAATTACGAAAATGTGACTTAAACTGATGAGCATATTCATCCAAAAGACTAAGACTAAAACTGTTATGGTTGCCAAAAACAACACTGTCCCATATTGTCAAATAATGCAATGAATCAATGAATCAATAACTCCAAATATCTGAATAAACCTTTTGACGCAGGCAGGTGTGTCGAAACTTCTGGCTGGTATCAGAAATACTGGCAAACATAAAATGAAACCAACTTCTACGCTAACATGTTTTGTTATATTGTTTCAACATTTGCTCCTGATAGAAATAAGTTCTCCTCTTTTTCTTCTTTGTTTGTTAATGTATTTATGTTTTTCTTTTACCACTTTTTGGTAGAAAAGCATTGAATGTGTTTTATCCCAGCAACTTTTTAAAATTGTGACTGGACAGCTCTCCATGAAGGGAGGCAAAATTACACCAGCTGAGCTGCAGGCTGTTTTCTGTATTTTCCTGCAATAATGCTGTCTAATAAATCATATCAGAACAACTCAGGGACAACAATTGTAGCCAAAACAGATTTTTTTCCATTTTCTTTGTTACCAATGTGCCTTTTTCCCACCAGCTAATTGGAAACTTAACCCTTTCATGCATAGTGTCCACTGCAGTGGTCTTTTTCCTTGTATATGCATGGATGAGGTAATAAAATAGGTAAAATAGATGAGGTAAATAAATATATATAATATTGTAATGACCAAGTTTCCCTCAGTGATAAACAGGAAAAGAAAATGATAGTGCTATATTTTGTAATATAAAGAAAAGCATCGTTAAAAATGTCTGTAAAAGTAAAGTACTGTATGTAAAATAATGTGGTACATGAAGTGTCAAAGATATTTTAAAAACTTCAGAGAATTTCAATTTTAAACTCTAAAAGCAGCTTTAAAAAAAGTGATGCACTTCAGGCAGCCTGGTGGTGATCTCTTCTCATTAGGAACATCTGAAAAATGCTGGTACTCAGAAAAGTAGAAAAAAAAAGTAGACTCTCACCTAATTTCAATAGCCACAACAGTGGAGTTCCTTGTCATATAAATTCACTTCTTTTCATTTAAAAAGGATCTTTTAAAAGAAACTTTAGAACCGGTCTTTAAATGATCATTGATTATTTCATTGCTTTTAGAAGTGAACATAATAGAAATGGTCATTTAAAAAAAACTAATCAAAATTTCATTCTCTATAATTATGAAAACTTAATGTAGGGTATTATTAATAGAAGTTTTCCTTCAATGATCCAGTCAGCGTAATCCAGAGGTCACCCATCATGAGCCTTAAGAGGATTTTAATTAAGCTGTATTAGCACGACAACACCAAAAATGATTGGGTCAAGAGACTTTGATATTTATGGTTAATGATCATGTGGGAAGCACACTTAACTCTAAGACGCTCCCTCTAGGGAAGTATTCAGTGGCAAGCTTTGAACAATCACGATGAGCTTCTCTAATTTCCTACATGAATCTAAAAGTAACAATAAAAAAGACAACATTCAATCGGTTTCTCCCACATCGGTGTTTTGCGCTCTCCTCACCACTGCATTTTAATAGCTTCTACAACTTTGTACAAGATGTCACAATTTAATGGAACACGTTTGATGTCATGTAACAGGTTTGGAGCTGGACTCTAATAAGGCCGTTAAGTGGTAATGAGACTGAACATCGCTTGGAGAGGCCATGATGACTATTCCCCAAGGGCGGAGGAACCGAAATGTTAACTGGATTACAACCACTTCTTTGAAATAAATATAATCCTCTGTTGCAGCTCTTAAATAGGTTTGTCTTTTTTCTTTTATTCCCTTTTTTAACTCTTTCTTTGATTCTCACCCCTATCTGAATAGAGGTTAAAGATCAGAGCTTCCATTTAATCTTTATTTAATCCCTTCTGAGCTTTAGACATTTACTTAACATGTGAAATCAACTGGGTAGGTATTGAAAGTCCACATTAATTTGTGATGGGTTAATTCAGAGTGAAGAGATAACCTTAACTGTAACACAAATCTGTTATAAAAGCTATGAAATACACACTGGAAAATAAAGCAGTTTTGTCTCTGGACAACCGTTTCTTTTCAAAGATAAACTGTGACTACAGATATGTGAAGAAAATAAAAAGCAACAACCCAGCCAGCATGTCCGTGTGGGGCCCATAAGGGTTATATTTGGGCTGCAGATAAGGGACCCAAGTGGGTTTGTCTGCAGTTTACACCTGTGTTGACCCATGTGTGTTTCACATATGGGGCCCATGTAACAGAAACCACATGGGACCTGCAAAATTTGCCCAGTTCAAGCCCATGCCCACTCAATAGCCCAAATATAAACAAAAACCAACTTGAAACCCATCCGGGCAAACACATGTGAGGCCACTGTGGAACACATCTACTTGAGTCCTTTATCTGCAGCCCAAATATAACCCTTATGGGCCCCACCTGGACATGCTGGCTGGAAAGTTTGGAGAAAAGATTATGAAAAGACTGCCATTAACACAAAAACACACAAAAAGACAATAACTATTTAGCTACATTTAAATTTACAACTCTTCACCAACTGGAAACAAGAATGGCTTTTTGCATACTTTCAGCAATAACGTAATAATAAATAATGACCCCACCACAATCAATCACACATCTCCGCTCTTTCCCAAATACATCAACCAACATGTTTCCAAAAGAAAACCCTAAAGCAAGGATCCTCAGTCCTGGTCCTCGAGGGCCGGTGTCTTGCTGGTTTTAGACGTTTCCCTGATGCAACACAGAAATATGATAAATACCTTAAAAAGTGACTTTACGAAACTGTATGAAACTAAATATTCTGAAGAAGTACTAGCATCCTCTTCATGTGTGATAAGTAGACTGATAAATCTGTGTTTCCCACACCAAGTAGCACTAATCGATTTTTAAACTCACTGAGTGAAAATTACACGGATTGCACTCCTGGATGAATCCCTACAAAACCAGTGAAGACAGCTTGTGTTTGTGAGAAAGTAAGAATAAATTTGATAAATGATTGATCAGATGATCTGTGTCTTCTAGATAAAAGTAGAACTGTATAAACTGTAAACTCACCGAGTCAAAAAAAGATGTCGTGTAACTTCTTTGATAGTATCTAAAAAAAAATAAACACATTCATCTTGTCAGGGATGTTGTAAAACAGCTGCACTGACATAACAAAAGCAATACAGGTAATGGATGAAGTGATGTCTAATGAATAAATAAATGCATGGATGTCTTACATATCTTCATTTCAAAATACAGCCCATCGAAACCCACACAAACGCTGGCTCTTGACAGTCACAACTGTAAGCTGACACTCTGCTAGCGTTGATGACTGGAAGTTAACATGCAGCGACCTGATGCCCAATTTTCCGAGAACAGTACCGAGTTGTGGTGGGCTGTCGCTTTCCCTGAAAAGAGTTTCTCAATTGGGTTTGAAAATAGCCCTCGAAGTAAAAGTACGTTTTACATGGCAAAAGAGATCTACTAGGCATCTCAGTCATGTTGTGCTCGTGGCTAACAGAAGATAAATAGTTGATAGATGTTAGTTACTTAGTGTCAAGGAATACCTTTCAAGCCAGAGAAAGAGAAGAGAAAAGAGGGAAGAGATTCTAGAGGCCGAGGATGAAAAGGAGGTATCTTATTATGCATTCTCTATGATAAAAGATGTAATCTATTTGTGAGCCATAGAAATGCTCATTGCTCCACCTAAAGTCTTATGACCCTGACACCATTTCACTGAGGTTGATCATATATGCATCAATTTTGGGAGGTATCAAGTAATGCATACTGAAAATGCCTGATAAGATCTGTCTAAATGATTTGGTAGTTAAGTTAAAGAGAACTCCCTCCACTTGAACCACTAGTGCCCCAATGTATCCCACTACTGATCAGCTGTGAGCCAAATTTCAGCTGGTCCAATCCCCGAATATTAACTAGGAGACAGTAAAAAAACAAATTAATATGAAGGGTTAGTTTCACCTAAACAGAATCAAGGAAAACAGTTCAGTTGTATTGTGTAAAATTGTCATTTCGAGCAGACAGGGTTGGCTGAAATTGTAGTCTACAGATAGATTGTCCATTGGGCATTTAGTAACCAACCTCAGCGTATACCCAACGAAGCATGGTAAAGCTATTTGGACCTGCTGTAGAATTGATGAGAAAAAAACTGAACTGAAACCAATCAGTTAGGTTCCAAAGATGGCAGATCAGACAGAGATCTCATCACAGAAACCTAAACTCTCTGTTACTACAATTTTCAACACTGATGATTAAGTGTGCACAGAGGACCATAAACAGCAAGTCCAGGTTTTTGTTGGCCTTATCAGTTGCACGCACACACACACACACACACACACACACACACACACACACACACACACACACACACACACACACACACACAC
>JBBBVU010000010.1:27840800-27854109 GCA_037177055.1 Atherinosoma microstoma
CTCGGTGTTAAACTCATCCAGTCTTAAATGTAGTAGTAGAATCACCATCACCACCTAATTATTGTTAATAATTATATGCTTATACCAAAGTTATGACCATGGTTGGTTGCTTTGTTTTGCACCCTGCTGTGTTATTTGTGTTCATTTATATTAATTTCTCCATACTTTATGTGTCATGTCTTATTTGTATAACATTTTAGTTTTTTTAGGGGGGAAAACAGAGCAACAAAGATTTTGTGTGGCTTAGTGTCCTTTTTCCAACAAGAAATTGGATGAAGAGCACACAGGAGGACCCAAATGGTTAATATAACGTGTCAGTATTCTATTATAATCGCTGCATCAACAAAGAGAAATCATATACCACCACAAACAGAACTGAGAAAATACTGTTGGTCTTTTTCAAGCCTGTGAGGTTTCTCCAAATTGAGGACAAACAGATACATATTTGTGTTTATTGCATTGCATGCAGTATATTTAGTTGCTGCAACATGGGTGTAGAGGAAAAGCCAGCGTACTGAGTCACCAAATCTGTAAAACTAAAAAGGAAGCTAAGGACATTTAGCGTTTAAAATAGTTGTCCACGGATATTTTCTGTTTGCTTTGAGGTGATTTCACAACCTAGTTTTTTTTTTTCAATATTACTGGTTGCAGTGAATGTTCAGTCACCTGTCACTTTAGCCGATATTTACACTAGGGGTGTTTTTTGTTTTTTTTCCCTCTCGTCATAGATTTATTATTATTTTTTTTCTCCTCTCACCTCTGATTGATAGTATCCCCCCAAGACACAGAAAACAAATATAACTAGAACAATCTCATGTTGACCTCTCTGCACCTCCAGGCAAGAGCCGCTTTGAGGCATGACCACATTATTCCTCCTGTTTTAAACAAAAGCCAGTTTGACAAGCAGCGAGGGATAGTCAAGATAACTAATGCGTAAGAATACACCCATTGTGTAATGTTTTTTTTTTCAGGGCAATTTCATCATGAGCTCTCAAATGAGACAGTAATTTAACCTTTAAACCAAAGCTCACTGGTTTTTGTCCACTGAGTTTTCTTTCTGAACATCACATTTACATAATAAAGAAGCATTATTTTGTGTCCTTAGGCAACAAGGATGTGTAGCAACAGAAAAGAAGGAATTTGAGAATTGCAAAATGTAGTAAAGTCTCAAAACAAGCCAAGTGAGAAAAAAAAAGACATTGTATGCAAATATTATTCATACAGAGAATGCATTAAATGAAACCAAATGAGGGCAGCAGGCTGGACACAACATTGTTTCAACAGCCCTCAGGGTCTGTTGGGGTCTGATTTAAGGCCTGTTGTTTTTATTCTCATAAATAGTTGGATCTGGGGAGGGTAGTGTGTTTTATAGGCTGGGTGTCTATGGTTCCGCTTACCAGAGTTTACAGGAGGATGGCTGTCATATAAATATAGTAATATACCAGCCTCACTCATATGCATCCGGAAGAAATACTTGAAGCTTTAATTCATTTTATCCCAGTATTTCATCATAAGCAGACAGGAGCAATAATCTGCCGTGCAAATGATTGCAGGAATGTGAGCAGATGAAGAAGTGATGTAGTGCCAGGAAGAGTGCAGTTAAGGAAAAATACTCCTGCAACAACACCGCAGCTTTGTTTTTAACAGATTTGATGGGATTAATCATATTTGATATGTTACATTTTATAAACGCATGTGGCACTTGATGGAACTTGTGGATAGTTTAAGACAGAGCTGTAATATGATGCGATGATGGAACTTTAAGTTAAAAGATGGAGAGTGTTATGATTTCCTAAAAATTGTTTGAGGTATCAAAGTCCACATCTGTACCATATCGTATTGTGGCACCAGCCTGGAAGTTAAATCTTTGAAGTTTACAAGGCTTGAAATGAAATCCATTCCTGTGGATGCCCAACAGCTTTAACAAAGAATTACAGTGTAAAATGTGACAGTGATTCCTAACCTGGGGCATTGAAGAGTTTGCAAGGCAATTTTCAAGGCGTGCAATGTGATTGAAGCAGCAATAATACACACTTTTGGTCAGATTTCTACAAGATCAACATCGTGTTTGACATGATACGGCTTTGTGGAGTTGCTAATGGCACAAGCACATTTAATTTGGTATACCTTTTCAGTATACATCCAATTTGCTTTCCATATGTTCACTTTCTATATGTTCAACTACTCAGAAATGAACCTTAAACATGTTCAGTTTATACTGACAAATATGCTAAAAAATCATCTTTGTGTAATTTATAAAATCCTGGCTACAAAACTCAACTTGTGATATGACTCAGGATTGCTATTCCCTTTTCATACAGTCTTACTCCTGTTCCTTTATCATTTATTGGTGCTAGATAAAAGGCCAAAGACTTGTCATAGTTTGTTCCATCTTGCTGCTTTTAATAAAGTACTCATGTTGTGCTTTGCCTGAAATCATGTTACAGCAAGGCTGCGACTATGTGTGCAGTTGCTGGCTTGATTAAGTCCCATGTTAACAAAAGTAAGAACATATGACAGAACTGAATTCCAATAAAAACACTTTCTGCTGTCTCAAGAGGGAATTGCTTCCTGTAGTGGTACCAGAGAATTTATGTGATGGGGGGTAAACTACTGACGGCTATGGCCCAGCATGACCTCTGCTAACAACTACAGATGATTAAGTATATTTTCATAAACTAAAAAATCTAATCAAATTTATTTGTATAGCACATTTTAAAAAAAAGACAAGGTTGACCAAAGTGCTTAACAATCCACAGAAGCAAAAGATAAACAACAATAAAAGATTTATGAAAGCAGATACAATTAAAGTAATTAGAAAATTAAGAAACAACTAGTTTTTAAAAGATTAAGGACACCCAAAGGCTTAGAAAAATAAATGAGTTTTCAGTTTAGCCTTAAAGATCTTTATGGAGGATGAGTCTTTGACTGAAAAAGGAAGACTGTACCAAAGCTATGAGAAGGTAAAATCTCCCTTTCTCACTGTATAGATGTGGGAACAGATAGGAGCAGTTGATTTGTAGATATCAGACATCTATAGCTAGTGCACAGGCAGAGGAGTTCAACAATATATTTTGGAGCTGCAACTTCTAGAGCTTTAAAAACATATAGAAGAATCTTAAAACCAATACGGTATTTTACTGAAAGCCAGTACAGAGACATGATGACAGGGGTGATGCTGTCTCTTTTCTTTGTTCCAGACACAGAGCAGATTGAGAAACACCTGAATAAAGGGAGTTACAGAAATCCAGACTTGAGGAAATGAGCACTGAGGTCACCGATTTTAGGTTTTTTAAGGAGTTTTTGCTTTAAGAGTCTATTTCATTAATGTCAGGCAAATAATGTTTTAACCATGGCCAAGTCCAAGTTCTGAGAAAAAACAGTCTCTCTATATATCTATCAGTGTTTTTAACATTGTTTATAGTGTGTAATAAAATAGCAGGATTACCACACTTCCTGGCCTCCAAAACTGCAGCCGAACAAAGGGCTCTACAAAAGGTCAAGTAAAAACGTAACACCAAATCCCAAAAAACAGCACATAATACAAGAGATGAATGAAATATGATAAAAATGTTAAAATAGCATCACTTATTGCATGCCCTGTCTTTTAGAATTATATCATGCGTCATTTTGTACTATATGTGGAACTTCCATGAATAATCAAATATTGTAAAATGATGTCATTTACAAACCAAAAACATTACATGTCCAGAGTTTCCATTGCACATTGTAATTTTGGGGGAGCTTTATTTTCAGGCGTGCACCACGACTTCCCAAGTCACGTGCACACTCATATATATTAGTGCATGGTAACATGGTGAAAAAAAAAGGGTTACTGCTAAAAACACCTTGCTACTACTGTATGCTGCTGATACAATCAGAAACATCTCATATAGGGATGGAAAGTTTAAACAACCACAAAAAGTAAGTGAATGAAGTGGTTGCTGTTTGGAGATGGTGCCGCCATACTGAAACAGCTGCTCCTGTTGTGAGTCAGTCTCATCCAAACAGAATGAATCACCTGCCTCTTAGTTCGCGAATTTTAGTCAATATGATATCAAGTAAATCCAGGGCAAGTATTGCCAATATCAATACCGATACCAATACTGATGCTCGAAATTTCAAAATCATTTAATGATTTTGCGTATGGTTATTGATCATTATTATGATAATAATTAAACACAGTACAAAGATTTTTTGTAATATAAAACTTTTTATTATCAACAAACTGAATGGGCGAACCAAAAAATTTAATTTTAAGCTTCTTTTGTTTGTGAACAATATAAAATAACATCAACAGTGTATCAAAATGATAAAATAACTCTGTTATTCCCTTTCATCACACAGAATTGTTTGAGAAAAATAAAGTCAAATAAGTGCAAATTAGCTAAACAAAAATAAAACTTACTATTGCTTGGCTCTCGTTCACATTCTTTGGCTTTTTGCCCTCAAAGTTGTCTACAAGCAAAATATCGATTTCACCTTGCTGGAATTACTGATACTAATATTGGTATCAATACTATCAATATATATTTCTACATATACTGTACAATATATATATTATCTTGGAATCTTGGTGTTTTTAAATCCATACTGAAAACACTCCTTTCAAACCTGGCTTTTACCTTCTGGAAGCATGTCAGATGCATGGATGGCCACAGACAGAATCACCTCAAAAAGTAAAGAAACATGTAAAAACTTTTATGAAATCAATTAATAAACATACAAAGCTGACAAATTAACAGTGTTCTTTTTATTTAACATCAGGAACCTTATGGAAAAAAAGATGAAATTAAACTAAAAGTGGACGACAACTCCCCTCCTCAGTGCCTCAGGTGAGTGTTTTCAGGGCGAAAAGCTCATCTGCTTTTTAGGGGAGCGGAGCTTACCTAAGCTCCACTGTAATTCAAGCCGTGCACAAAAGTGATGTTACGTGTTCAAAAAGTGCTTACAAGGAAGACGGAGGTGCTTGAGGGTGCTTGACTCACTCAATACATTGCTTGATTTCCATTTGAATAAATAAACAGTGATGGTCGTGTCCTGCTAATGTTTTCGTCAACTGGAAAAGTAAAATGTAAGGTGTCGCAGTTTCCGCCACTTTCTTGTGACACTGGCACATTTTGGACATGTTGACAAATGTATCTATTACTTGTTTTTGTGTGAGACTGTTTCTAGATTTCATGAGTTGTTTTCCTACAAGGCTTTGCTGTTTTGCTAGCCTGAACAATGGGATTACCACCTTATTTGCAATGCACCTTACAGGCTCCTGTATGTTATTCAGCAGCTGGTGTAATCTGATTGGATGTAAAAAGATATTAAAAGCTGCAGTGATGTCTTTTTTTTCCCTATCAAGATGGATGAGTGAGCATCTCATTGCTCACATTTAGGATGTGAGAAGACTAGACTGTCCAATAAATACAGTCCGGCAGTGTGAATTACATCTGTCCTCATTGTAAGTGTCTCATTACGCCGTGCTCTCTTGATTGAGGGATGCATGGTGGCAAATTATAGGGTGAGAACGGTTTGATGAAAATGTAGTGAGTAGGACAAAAAGATAAATAATGCTAGCAACTTGAAGGTGAGCACAATCCATCAGACCCCCGTGGAAATGAATGTGATATTTTTTTTCTTTCTCGAGAAGAATAAGACGACCAAGAACCAGACAAATCACACGCTCCCCCTGTGACAAGAGGAATAACTCACATGTTCAATCACAGCATACTGACGTATAGCCCTTACGTGAGACTTTGAAAATCTGTGGAATGATAAGTCATACAGTGCACCGTGTTAGACAGCATAAATATGTTAGCTTGGATGCCACTTAAGATGTCAAAGACGATTTGTTCTTAAATTATTTTGTCTTATTTAAAAGTAAGGACCTGAAAAAAACAAAAAGTTGAAAACCACGACACCTTGCTTTCCAGAAAAAGTTGGGTGAGCACCAGCTGCACTGGATGATTTTCTTTCAGAAAAAGCCATATGTCAGAATTAATAAAAATGATTCATGTCAGTGTGTCTGATCGCCTTCAAGGGAGAAGTGTCACATGTTGGAGATGTTGTAGATTCAATTTTAGATCATCCTGAATAATGGCGAACAAACCTTATACATTCAAAGACATAATTGAGGTGCTACTCAAGAGCACAAGATAAGTTGATGGCGCTTTAAAATGACATTCAGCTTCCCAGGGTTCATCGTTACTGCTGTTTTTTTAGAAGAAAGCAAGCAGTTTGTACAACAAAGACATCACCACTCAAAGACAACAAAGTTTAGCCTTTTCAGTTTCTGAGCAGAAGATGTGAAAGGAAGCTCAAACAGCAACATCGGGCTTCATGAGAGTACATTTTGATTTTTCGCTCTTGTCATCCAGACTACTCTCCCCTCATCCTTTTATGTAACATAGTTGGCTATTTTCAACAAGTCCTTATGTGAAGATATTATCTGACATTGCATAAACACACAACCTAATTAGTGTGGCAGCTCGTATGGGAAGCTTTTAAAAAATTCTGTTTAAAAGGGGGTGTTAGAAGCAACAAGCCAAATAACCTTTTGGAGACCCTGCAGGGAGAATTATGTTGTCAATTTCTAATAGCACATTGCTTGTGAGTGTAACAGTATTTAGGGGTTCTCTGGTGTGCTTGTTTGTGTAGTGTTCATTTAAAAGCCCCTGACCCAAAGTAAGAAGATAAGCATGTTTGCTTGTAATGGGCAGTCCTCCTACTCACATAATTGATCCTCATCTGAAGCCACATGAAAATTACAGTAATGAGTCGAGTGATCTGAATGTTAATTCGATTCCAGCTGGTGAACCTGCTCACCTGACAATTCCTCCTAGTGTTTAATCAACAATGCATGATGTTCAGCCGGTGTGTGCAACGTCCACGTACAGGTCAGACTCCAAACTGGCAAACACCTGATATGAGGTCCTGTGTCTCTGCACATGAATAATGACTAATCCCCCTGCTTAAAAACATAAAAAAGTGAAACATTATAAAGTACGCACACCCATTATAACCATTTGGAAACTGAAATTCAAACATATTTGATTCATTTCATGCTTGACTGCTAAGTTTAAACTCCCACTTTTCAATGAATGAGAAAAATACATATTTGAAAGACATGATGTAAGGTCTGTAGAATCTGTCAGGCAGTACTGTAAATCCATTAGGCCTCCCAGGAGGGAGACATCCAGTGACAGTTTCCTATTCCTCCTCCCAGTCCTGATATATGCCACAATTACCCATTTGGAGACAAGTCATCACATTTGATCAAGCAGCTTTTTGCTGTTGATATCCTAGGCCCTGTCAGTCATTCAAATAATGTTAGAGGAGTTTACGCTGACATGTTGATAAGATATGCAGCTCCATTTCAATTTTTCAGGCTTATGTAATATTAATCAGTTTAGGAATGTGTGAAATCTCCATTGTAATAATTATTTTATGATTATGGTCTTGTTTTTCTTGTAGGAAGACTTTTTATTTTTTTTTAAAAAGGGGGGAACTGCTATGCTATACCTATGCCAATTTGATTATTATTTTTCAATACCTTGATTCAATTCCTCTCTCTTCTTTTTTTGATCAGAGGAGTGTATTATGAGCTAACAACCTTAAAATAGAGCTTCAAATGAAACGGATCATGGTTATTGCATCTCATTCATGCTGCGTTGTTTGACAGCAGGTGTCCGATTTTCATTCTTTGTCCCGTTCATTCGGAAAGATCTCTCATAAAAGGGGCATGGACATGAGCAACATTAACCTGGGTTTCAATCTGATTTTCACCCCTTGGTCATTGTGCATCCCCAAACACCCTGGAATAAAGATATGCCACTCACTGCCTCAAACACACAAAGACCACCAAATGTCAGCAGCGATTGCATTAATTACATTTCCATGATCAATACGACACATTCAACCTAGTTTACCAAATTCTAATGAAGTATGTTTGACACAGCTGATCCCCTCTAAGATGTTTTGCTAAGAGAAGAACAAACATCCAAATTAATCTTCCTGTTTATCTCTTATTTTGTGCAAAGTTCATTTTAGCCAAGCAGCTTGACCAGTCCAGCAGGGGTCACTGTGGTCTTTGAAGAAGTCCATCAAATCTGCTCCTGTGCTGTCATAGTACCGACACGCATGACTTTCTGAGAGGTATGAACGGAACATATATCTTTAAATCTTAAAGTTGCTGGTGGTAATGGCTTAGAACGAGCCAAATGTGATGCATGTCACATGGATACGACACCAGGTTTAATAATGGGCTAATGGGCTCATAACATGAGTGTGACAGCACTAATTAGCTCTTCCAGGAAGAAATGTATGAATGTCTTGCCAAATAATTACAGCAACAGCCCCTATGGTATTTTCCATAATATATCATTTTCACTTATATCCATTTGGTGGCTTTGAAAGTATGTCCACGTCACTCTTATAATGTGGGGGAAGTTTAATTCTAGGCTAAAATTCATTTTTCTTTTCTTTTTTTCCCCCTTGAAACTTGCTAGACCAAGAAAAAGAAAATTGATGAGAATATCTGGTCATGGCAAGACACCTGAAATAAAATCCATCGTCGCAGTGAGATTCAAGGAGATTGTTCTCTTAATAGTGTCGGATGAATGGCAGAATGCCACCTTTTTTTATTGTAGAGAGTGTTATATCACTTGATGTGTATTGATTCATGGAACATGTGAAGTATGTGTGTGTGTGAGTCATGTTCACACCAGCCTGGGTAGAGGATATGAGGAAAGTTTGAATGCTTCGTTTTTAGCAGAAGAATATTTCAGGGCATGTGTGATAAAGTGTTTGTTTTATTTCCTGTCAGCTGCCATGTTCTACAGCACACATGGTTCAGGAAACAGAGAAAAGAGAGCGTCACAGACTATGATTGTGTGTGTGTGTGTTCAGACAGCTGAATATGCTTCACCGGTAGCACTTATAAAAATCAGGCAAGGGCAAATGTCTGACAGGCACAGCTGCTTGTGTGTCGACACGGACATGTCGGTATTATGCTGAATGTGTCATTTATGTCTTTGTATTCTACTCTGCTCAGACATGTGCTTTCATTTGATGATGAATATGATGTTCGTGTGTGTGTGTGTGTGTGTGTATGTGTGTGTGTGTTTTCTGCATATAGAAGCAGCTAATAAAACATAAAACAACAGCATCTACTGGCAACCCACCGAAGAGGAAAGGACAGAATCAACTGCCAATCTTGTTCACATGCAAATCAAGAGGCAAATGTGCACAGGCTTGTTTTTTTCATTTCTTTATTATCTATTTTTTAATAGAGTAGTTATATTCATTCATTTATTTCCATTCCTGATTTATCCTGCTCAGGGTTGCGGGGTGACTGTAGCTTATTATAACTGCCATCGGGTGAGAGGCAGGAGACACCCTGGACATGCCACCGGTCCATCACAAGGACAAATTCTTATTTTTTTCATTTATCTTTTCTTGAGTATTGAGTTATTCTAGAAAGGTTGGACAGAGTTGGAGATCAGGACAAAGTAAGACAAGATCCTTTCACTGATGACTTGCTGTCTGGAAACATAACCTGTGAGCCCTTAACAACGATGTCAGCAGGTGTTATCAGGAAGCCTTGTCAATGACGGGGAGAAGTAAGGGACACAGTGATAGATCCACCAGTACAGAGATGAGAGCAACAGGAAAAGAAGGATGAGGGAAGAGATAGAGAAAATCAGACCAAAGTAAATCAATGTGGCTTGCTCTTGGTATGTTTCTCAGGTTTGAAAACGATTAAGTTAATTGTCTAACAATCCTCGCACCCGAGCTTATTCCAAATCCCCTGTTATCCTAACCTGTGTTAGGCTAAGACTTCTAACTCGATGGTCTGAATGTGACAATAATCAATGTCATGCAGTTATGAAGCACAAGTTAAACATCCAAAGGACAAACTTGATCACAAATTCAGCAAAAGTACAACAGTACACACTGTTCTTTAATGTTTGGCATTATATTGTAAAGTGCATGCAATGTTTTAAACACATTTTCCACATTTTATCGTAAAAACAATTAATATTTATTTCTTTAATTCTAACTTAAATGTCCAGCATGATAGTGGAGTAGACTTCAATTTTAAGCCACTTATGTTGAGCCAAATCAGTATAAAATAAGTCATTCGTAGACTTGTTGACTTGCCCACCGTTACGTTACGCTTTTACCATGCTCCAACTTGCACATCCAACACGATTCATATCTGACACACTTGGATGCTGACTGGTGTCTGTGCTATGCTGCAAATGCATTGTCCGTATGGAATAAAGTTTTCTGAATCTGAATCTGAACACACACAATTAATCGTGATCCAATTAAAACAAATCCACATTAGTCCAGTTTATAATAACTGAGTTCATAGCAGCCAATTCAGAAAAACAAGTGCCTATCCAAGAAAAACCAATGGAGTGGATTGAATCACCATCAAGTGTCTCTGCAGTAGTTATAAAAAGGACAGGAAAGAGGGATCAACAGGCACCACAACTTTTAGCCATTTTAGCATTTCTCTTATCTGCTGAGAGAAGAGAAATGCAAGTTAATGATTCCAATATTGTCATAAATTTATACATAGAAAATAAAGAGAATGGGACACCCCTCAGCAGTCTGGCAGCATAACTAATGGATGGCTAGACCACTCCTAACTGTAAGACTTATAAAAAAGGAAGGTTTTAAGCCGAATAAAATGCTTAAGGGGGTTTCTGCCTCCCAAACCCAAACTGGTTCCATAAGAGAGGGGCTTGATAGCTGAATGACCTCCCGTTCTACTTTTAGAGACTCTAAGATCCACAAGAAACCTGAAGTCTGAGAGTAAAGTGATCTGTTGGGAAAATATGGAACTATGAGATATTTAATATAGAGGAGCATGGTACTTTGATATGTTACACCCAAATCTGGCATCGGCTTTCAGTTGTTAGTGGAATGCTTTTTACCTAATTTTGCCAGGATTTGATCTGTTATCTTATAGAGTGAAACTCCTGACAGTTAATTGTTATGAGTAGCCCGAAGCACTTATATGTGTTAGCAGGTCCAAAAAAACCTGCTAACACCAGCTCCAATCTGTATCTGTGCAATAGAAAAGAGTTTATTCAGCAGTCAATCCCCATCAAATGTTTCTGCAGTGGTTGTAAGTATGTATCAGCTTTGACTCAGAGGACGTGTATCTGCTAAAATAAAATTAAAAAAAACACTACTTTCTTGTAAAAACTATGCAAATTAGATGTGTCAACCAAAACTCAACCAAACTTAATAAGATGTTTGCAACTGGAGAAATATATTTGTTTTTTTCCTTTTATCCTTTTTTGCTGCACACACTTCATTCAGGTGCTATAAATATACATATAATAAAATAAATATATATTTCTAAAAGAAAATGCCATCCAAACATGAACCTGCACTGAATGTGGTGCAAACTATTCATATATATACTATACATAACATCATCTCCGTCTTATGTTGTGTTAAGATGAAGCAGTATGCAGACACCTCTCATAAGCCTTGGGAATGGATCAGATTCAGTCAAGAGGGCACATAAAGTGCAAGAGTGCAGACTATTTCCCAGCTTACAGCCTAAGAGATGCTGTTGGTTCCAGAGTAATATTTACTGTGGGATTTCAGCCATCATGGCAAGCAATCCTAAGGAAACATATTCTTTATTCACATTTAATTTGAAAGCTGTGTAGATTTCATGGGGCTCAGTATCAGGGGAAGCAGGGTGAGGAAGTATGAAAGGGAAAAAAAGAAGGAATAAACAGAGTTGCTGCTAGGACCTGGTGCTTTTATGCAAGTAAAGCTTTCCTTTCTAAGATGGGTGAGGGGTCGAGAAATGAGGTGGTGGAGGTGGAATAATTCTTTACTGAATGCTTCTTTGACCTTGCATGGGTAAAAAAACAAACAAATGCCACAGAACTCACTGCACACAGAAAAAACAAACAACAACAAACAATAACACACACACATTCATAACCACCACGACCATTTCATCCTCAGATTTTTACTCCCTTACTGTAATTCTGTTTTACATAATTTTGCACACTCAAATCAAATAACGTACATTTGACTTATTTAGCCATTTTTAGTTTCCTGAAAGAGGGCATTTGTTCCATGTTCTTCATGCTCTTCAATTACTTGTGCACAAGCAAATACTTAAAATGTTTTACATCCAATTTAAAAACTATAGGCTCTATTGCCTTCTGTAAATATTTTTACATTCCAATTTTACTTCAATGGAAGTCTATAATCTTTTTTTGTTATTTCTCTGTATTGAAATGGTATAGCCTATGTGTATATATTTGATCATCTGTGATCTGTGATGACCCGGAATCTGACCTAAAGACTGTGTGCTGACCTTAAATCCAGCATTTTTTGTCTTTAAAGGTTATACAAATGACCTAGATTGTGAATAATATCATAACTCTAAAGTTTACTTAATTTGGGAAAATACTTTCCAAAAAACTGAAGTGGGACAAAACCAAAAAGCTTAATTTTTTATACTCTTTCAAGCACTCTCTGATACGTTGTCTCTGAAGGGGTCTCAACGAAATGAGAAATATAAGAACTTTGGCTTTCACTAAACCAGAAAAATCATTGAAAGATATTCATCTGAAGAATAACATCAAATTATGACTGCGATCATTGGATGTACTGCAGATGGACAGGAGAGGGAGTGCAAGGGCCTGCTGGAGAACTTTGTGGGATGGTGCTGGTCTGCAGCTGAATAACTCCAAGACTAAGAAGATGGTGGTGGACTACAGGAGGAAGAGGGAACATCTCTAGCCTACTTCCAGTGAAGGTTCAGACATGGAGGTGATCAGAACCAGTAAATATCAGGGACTGCAATAAATACCAGGGACTGCAGCTGGATGACAAACGGGACTGGTCTGACAACACAACACAAGGCGAGGCAAATTGATTTATAGAGCACATTTCATGTACCTGACAATTCAAGGTGCTTTACATTGCAGAAAATAGAAGAGAAAAAATAAAGAATAAATAATCTAAAATCAAGATTAAGAAAAGGACAACAGATTAAAAACATGATCAAGTTTAAACAGACAGCAACCTCTGAAAAATAGTCGTCTGTAGTTCCTGAGGAGGCGAGGGTCCTTAACTCATTGGCTGCCAGCCATATTGATAGCAGAGAGCTCCATACTGCCAGTGTTTTCGAACATTTGGGCTCAGTGACACCTTGAACATCTGGACAGTTGTTTATTCTATGTAACAGCAAAAAAAAAAAAAACACTGAGCAGAAGAGTTTAGGTGGCAAAATAAATGTATTCACTCTAAAGCAAAAGCTGTTCAGTTT
>JBBBVU010000010.1:27869011-27881793 GCA_037177055.1 Atherinosoma microstoma
ACCCTCCGGAACAAGGCCCTATCTTCTACTATCTAATTGTTTGTTTAATCATTATTATTATTATTTAAAAAAAAAAACTCTGCTACAACAATAATTTCCCTCAAAGGGATAAATAAAGTATTTTTCATTTCATTTCATTCATTCATTTCATTCATTCATTCATTTCAATACACTAATCTCACGATACGATACACGGTATCTGGCTAACGATACAATATATATCAAGATATTCAGCTCACGATACGATTTGATATGATTCGATACAATGCGATTCGCTTGCATCATTTTCTGAAAGATTTTAAAGGGACAAAGTAATTTTGGTGACATCTTGTGAGTTTTCTATTGACTTGGATTGAATTAATTTAACTGAAATCATCAATTACAAAATATATGGCTCTGACTGGCAGCTTGCAAATGCTGGACAAAATGAATCAAAGATGGGTTGAGAAAATTAGTTCTATTTATTCAAACAATGAGTGCAAAAAGTAAAGTGAATGAACAACGGAGAGGTAAAGTGCACCAAGTGGCATTCATTGGCAGCTTTTTTAGCTTGTCTTAAGTAAAAATAAACCATGGCAACCAATAATTCAAATCCATTGGAGCAACATTTAAGCCAACTTAAAATTTTACCCGTTTTAGCAGAGTAGCTTAAGGCCTGTAAACTCTGACCAACAAGTGAACACTAAACAGAAAAACTCTCCACATAACTGCAGACCAAGTGATCTACATTTTCTTCAGATTTTTGTTCAGGAATAGAATCTGATCAACATGGTCTGGGAGGAGTGCACTTCTCTGAGCAGTGATGATATCTCCGGCGGTGGAGAAGACCCTCTCCGAGGAGACACTAGTGCCAGGAATGCAGAGGTATCACTTAGCAAGCTGTGACAAGAGTGGATACTCAATCTGGTGCTCCTTCCACCGGACCAGTGGATCTTCTTTCACTTCCAAGAGGTCTGCCTGCTTGTAGCAGGTCATCTGGTCCTTGGCTTTGTCCTCTTGGGTATTTGTCTAGGGTCGTTCTGCACCACCACCACCATATCGTTCAACAAGAAGGGCAGCCAGTGGACAAGACAGCCTTGGATTCCTGGGTGGAGGACCCTGACTTTCAAATAAATAAACAATAAAAACAAAAACACATTATTGATAGTTAAGCAAATTCCATAATTCCTACACAGAGGTTCCAGACAACACAGTGCACTTCACTGGATAACGATGGGTGATACTAATCTTGACTGCTCGCTCCCTCCTTGAATCACTCACCATCTACAGCCTCTTCTTCGGATGCCATGATCCCCTCATCATCATCAGCACTAGCATTTGCTGTACCTTCTTGGTTCACACTCCAAAGTCACAACTAAATTAAATAGGTCAACATGAAATGAAATACATGAGCTTTTACTGTAATGAATCTTTTAATTACTATATTTAATATCTATGCCTTTAAAATGGTTAACATTATAGTATTCATGCTTTTTAAACTATTAAATATTTATCCAGTTCAAACAGTTAACATTATAGTATTTATGCTTTTTAAACTATTCAATATTTATCCTTTTTAAACTAGCATTGTAGGATTTGCCTTTTAAACTTTGAACAATGTATTATTTAGGCCTATGCTTACTCTCAGGATTGCCTTACCTCAGATGGCTGCATGCCAAGTCTTGAAGCCAATGCAATCAGTCCATCATAAACTTTATGTCTTTCGTCCTCAGTCAGGAAGGTAAGACTTTTGAATCTTGGATCCATCGCTGAACATGCATGGAGATTTGCCTTGAGGTCGATGTACCTTTTCTGAAGATCACCAGCCATGGCAGCCTTCATCTCTTTTATGCCTGCAGATTCACCTTCGATCGGTTTCAGTACATTGATCACTGTGTCCTGGAGAGGTGCGACAACTGACAGTGTGGGGGTCTTCCTTCTCCTTGGACATGTACTGTGTAGCCTCCTTCATGGGCTTCAGCGCCCTCACTACTTCTTCAGCTGTTGTCACATCTGACTCGGTCAGAGTGCACAGATCCTTCTCAGTCTTCCTCACCTCACTCGTGAGCAGGGCTGCACAGATGGCTGGTTGTTGCTCGAGGAATCTTTCCAACATGTCGTGCGCACTCTTCCATCTGTCAAATAAAAGTAAGAAACTGTATTTAATTTATAGACCTATAGCGCCCTTCACAGCATGGATGCACACAATGCTGCTTTACATGACAAAATAAATTAGTAATAAAATCAAAATAAACAATTACAATAATGTTGATTAATGTGCACTGTGTTCACTAATGTGTCCCTGTAAAATGTTTTTTATATATTCATACCATGGTCTGGGTGAATACTCGATTCTGATTGGCTGCAAGGTGTTAAAAAGTGATATAGGACACCCATGAAAGAAGTTCAGGTCAAATAGCCTAATTGTTCTAAATTACTCCGCCGGCTCAAACGCTTGTGGGTAACCGTGGCAACAGAAACTCAGAACATACATGACTTCACAGTTTATTTATCACAACGGCAATGTTGTATTTAATTTAAATAGTTTGTCGCCTGTCTTTTCTGTCTTGCTTACCTTACTTGCTTGATACAGAGTGAATTGTGGATAATATGTATAAAAACGATTTAGGATAGACTTGCTTCATACACGTTTAATGATCAGTGTGAATGGTGGATAATATTTCTTGCAATAAAAACGATTTAGAAAACTTTCTGTGGACTGATTCTTTAAAACAAAATTTTGCATCATCCTCATCGTCCATTAATTTTTTATAATAGACACCTCGTCAGGCATTAACCCTTACATATATATAAATAAATACATTGAAAAATAACCACATACGAATCTGGTAACCACGTCCGTCATCAGCTTGTGTTCTGGTAGTTGTAGAAGCCTCTGCTTCTCTCTGAGCATGTGGTTGGCTGTGGTGCTTCATCTGAAGAAGTTCACAATGCGTCTCACTCTTCCCTACAGGCATGCGACTGCTGTGATTTTGAGAGCATGTAATGCAGCCAGATTAAGTATGTGTTCGTAACATTTTACATGAATTGTGAACGCTGCCTCATCGGCTGCCACTGTCATATTCGCTGTGTTGTCAGTTACTTGATCCTTCTCTGTAATTCCCCACTCAGCGAGGGCTTTTCGCAGGAATTCTGCCAGGTTGTGTCCGGTGTGGCTCTCGGGCATGTACCTGGTTTGTAAGACATAGGTAACAAGTTTCCATTCCTTGTTGATAAAGTGGGCCGTGACAGTGACATGCTTCTGTTGTTCACAAGGTCGTTCACAAGGTCCACCCGTCGCATGTCAGGGCAACTCTCTCCGCGTCGCATGTCAAAGCCTCCAGGGAGGCTTTGACATGTGCATTTGTCTCAGTGTACAACCTGGGAATGCAAACCTTCATGAGGTGGTCACGGGTGACAATAGGATAGCGAGGCTCCATCGCGTTCACCGTGCACCTAAAGCCGACATTTTCCACCACCGAATAAGGTCTCAAATCCTGACAAATAAAGTAGGAAATGGATTTTCTGCGACCTAGGGGAAGTAGATGGGAACTTGTGCCAACAACTGCCGTCACTGTCCAGCGTGGTTTGTTTCGGGTCGCACCACAGCTTTTTGGGCTCGGTCTCAGTTAGCATTACCTTGTCCGGGTGGTGACGTTTTAGGTGGGCTCTCAGGTTGGTGGTATTTCCAGAGTACTTCACGTTTGTGTGACACAGCTTGCAAGCCGCCACACTTTTGTCTATATCATTGCTTTCCTTTTTATTTTTAAACCCAAAATGCTCCCATGCATCTGCTTTTAAGCATGCAGGTGCTGGATTTATATTCGCCGCCATTCTCCTGAACCGCTCAGCTCTAACCGGAAGAGAAAGACGTTGGCGTCTGGGTTGCAGACAGCTACAGCTACAGCAACACTGGCAGACCTAATTGCTCTTCCTGCAAAGTGCGGGACACGGGGGATTTGAACTGAGCTTAATGTATCGATACTCGAAAAATCTATACCCTCTTGGTAAACAAAATATCGAAATATTTTAGCTCTAATAGTTATCTCAAAGGATAGGACTCCACCAAAATGCATAATTTTTGGCGAGAAGCTAGTTAATGAAATAATTAAGCCAAGCATGGTTTCAGCACGGGGATGGGTGGGGGGAGTACACAGCTATTTGGTGGTAGCATGAAGAGGATCCTTAATGAAAATAGGTTGGGAACTACATGCGTAATGGAAACAAACTTTTCCTTTTGATGAATATGGAAATGAGTAGAGAAAAGTAAAGTGATTTTTATGTCTCCCATATATGGAGGTCCAGATTAAAGAGGCAATGCCAAATTCGGATATTTCATATGGAATGACTAATTACTTTGTTTTTGCATTAAAAAAATGAACACATTAATTTCATAGATTAATTAATGCGTTCATTTTGACACCCCTAACAAAAATCCTAAATTTATTTGACAAATGTAGGCTTTTTTTTTTTTTAAATATAATGATCTGGTGACCCCCTTGAATTATCTCCCGTGGGGAAAGGCTGTTTATAAATGGCAAATCTTTCTTTGTGTTTGTTTTCCTCGCATGGCTGCTTATGAAAAAATGAAAAACCCCTTGTGTCAGTAGCTTCTTGGCTAAAGTGTTTGGATCAGCCAAATGAAACTGTGGTTCTTTTTTGCCATTAGATTGGGTCATTCGGACTGGTGTGCAAGTTTGATTGCTCCTTGATGCAGAAAAAAACAAACAAACCAAAGCAACACAAGGTATTTTGTTTCTGTTTGGTAATAAACACTATCTAAAATATTTTCTCTGGCAGGAATGATGCAGTTATATTAGTGGTTAAAACAATGGTACCTTAAATTATATACAGATGACAGCAGAGTTAAGCTAAGCTACAGAACTTTGAGTATCTTTGATCGACGTATTGCTTTACTGTTCACTAAAGAAAGTTGATGAAGTTCAGTTTTGTTCTGGTGTTTTTACTATACACAAGACAGTTTTACAGGCAACAAGAAATATATATAAGTCTTTTCTACTCATAGGTCTTTAACCAATTAAGTATGACATGCACAAAATAAAATGAAGAGATGTGAAGTATATCTAAGTACATTTTCTTCTCTAGAGAACATTTTAGTGTTAGTGAGATTCAATGCAACCTGGGTAAGACAAAGAAAATGAAAGATATGGATTGGCTATCCAATGCAGCAATCTGAGGTTTTCAGGGGCAGTTTCCAAATGTATTGTGTGCTTCTTAGTTGAAACACTATCTTTCAGTCTAAAGGGAGTTTAGATGTGATAACCAAATTTAATCTTCTGCTGTCAATCCTGAATGATTAACTGAAAATAAAAAGATGTGGGCACTGAGGTTTACTTTCCAGTTGCAACACAGGCGGAATGTTAAGGCGCAAGGGGAAAAAAAAAAACATGCCAATGATGGATGATGTTGATATGGGTAAAACAACCTCACCTCACAACATTTTTACTGAATGGATTTTCTTCTTTGCAAATAGCACCTCAGTCTTTTTCCAACTATTAACTTAGATTCTGGCTTTCTGGTCAGAAACAAAGCATTTAGAGTCCACCAGTCGACTCTTGACCGACGTTGCGGAATGATAAAGTGGCCTGACAGCCTTTAAATAGGGTGGGGTACACACCATCTTGCCATAGTGCAGTCTTCATTGCTGGAAGTTGGTGAATGAGCAATAAAAAGGGAATCACTGTGGAAGGAAAGTGGCCGGTCAGCATTTGCGATGTGCTCAACCATCAAGACAAAGAAAAGAAGAGGGGACAATAGAATGGCTTATCTCTCTTTCTGAGATGTCTCCTGTGAAATGCCAGAGACAACAGATATGTGGAGGGTTTTTTTTGTGCTTTTCAAAGTAGATAGTTGTCACCTTGCTTCACACAAATGAAAAAAATGAGAAAAAAACCCAAAACAAAATCAAAAATTTGTTTGCTGTACTTGCAGTACAGTACACACCAGACAGATTGTACAGGTAAGTCGGGGGAAGGGGGGTTGACTTGGAAGACTTTGCTGCGACATCAGGCTGCGTGGTAGAATGGATGGCCTTGAAAAAGCCGAGTTAACAGAAAACAGCCAGGGAGATGCATCACAGGGTTCTAGCTGGAGGACGTGTCTGTGCAGTGCCGTATCAGGGGGCCTGAACCGTGATTGGCTCTGCCTGTTTTGTCATTTGTTAGCTTGACTTGAGCACCCCTACACCACCCCATCCCTTCCCATGCACACACACACAATAAATAAATAAAACAATTAAAATCAAGACAAAAAGCAACACACTCCCCTCCCGAGCAACATAGATAACCCTGACAGGAACTTATCGGTGGCATCTGCTAACATTGTAAATGCTGCTTTGCGATTTAATGTGACTGGTGTTAGTACAGTAAACTGAGCATATGTTGTACAAGTGGTCAGACGTTTAAGCTTTTCACCTTTCTCTCTTCACTTTACAGGTCTGAGCATCAATCTTTTCAACACATTCTTCATATGATTACAATCACTGATGCATCCTTATTTCTTTAAATTCTTCCCAAACACACAGGTAAATGAAATAGTGTTTGTTGAAGTGATTCTGCTTGTGTGTACAGTGAAAAGGGTAAATGAAGGGGAACAGGACACTCACTTGGGAGGTGTATATTAAGCCGAAACCCAAGGTGTACAAAAGATCAACCTCTCTTTGACCCGAGAGGCTAATCACAATTTTAAACCATCTCTATGTCCCATTTCACTATAGCCCTGAGGGCAGATTTAGAGGGAAGGTGTCCCCACTGGACTCATTAGAAATTGATGCAGTGTTTCTGTCAGATGTGCTGAATATGAGTGTTTTGATCAGCTCTGCCAAGGAAGGGGATTTAGCATTCGTTGTGCTTACCTTGATGCAAAGAACTCACAATGGTCACCGTTTTACAGTCAGGGGGAGTAAGCCTGCAGAGTTCTGTCCTCTGTTAGTGTGCAATTTATAGATGATTATTCTCTAATTTTAGTGTTGAAGAAAAGCATCTTTCCTCTCTTCTTGAAGGTTAATACTAAAGGTCATTACATTCAATGAGGAGGAAATTAAGCACAGGGAGTGAGCCTTGAAATACTGCATCTGGGTGCATGGGTCCATTACTTACAGTATATCCTATAATACATCTTTGTATTTCATTATATCCTTTGCCTGCTTTTGTCCCAGTAAGCAGAGTCAAATACAAAGAGCCATTATGGAGCAAATGGGTCCCTATGCAATAGCTTTTCGTTTAATCCCCCCCCTTCTGTCAACCAATTGCGGCACTCCTGAATATATAAGGAGCATCCTCTTTTTCTTCCCTGGGGGATAAAAGTCACCTTCTCCAAATCTCATTGAACAAAAAGTCACATGGAAAATAAAAGCTAAAGACTATATTCTGTCTGCACACATAAGTTCAAGCTTAGAGAGAAAAAAGGTTGGCAATTTTTAGGATCTATTCCAGCAACATTAGAAAAAGAAAGAAGCAGTGAGAGAGGGAGAGGGAAAGAGGAGCCGAAGCAGATGTGTGAACCTTGAGAAAGCAGCATTATTTTTCTAATTTTCAAAGAAGTACATTCAGTTGAAAGCATCTGACTCACTCAGATCCCATCTTGAGTAACTCCACCATGCTTACAGTACATAAACTTTTACTCTCCTCAACTCAAGTATCATGTCTCCTCCAAAATGAAGGAACAAAACAAATGAATCATGTCAATCTAAATCATTGATAAGCCATGAGAAGCATGCAAAATCTGAACCCAAAATAATAAGCTTTAAACGGGTAGTGCTGATTTGTTTCGATTGACATGTATTTATTTATTTTTCAAGGGTTTTTCAGAAAAGGATTCTGCTCCTTTAGAAAAGCAGCACCAGCATTTGCTCTTAATTTTCAACCGATATCTAGGTTGATATTTCAAGGTATTACTGATTCTCATGCCTTAACATGATTATCATCTGCAGTGATCCTAAACTACAACACAGTCTCTTTTTTTTGCTATATCCTTTTAGATCCAGCATCTTGTTTCTTATTTATCTATCTCTGCTCTTAATCATATTATCTTGATTAAAAACAAGGACCATCACAATATAAGAACATCAGAAATATAGGCGCCATATCACAAGCTCACCAAAAACAAATTTTACCTTTTATTGTCAACTGGACCACTGTCACCATGGAAACGTGTGTTCGTGTTGATTGACAGAGCACAATTTGAAGTCTGACTCACCTATAAAATGGCAGTAAATACAGTTGTTCAAGCAGACTGAAGAATATAGCAAGACAGATTCCCTCAGGATGCTCCAATGTGCTTCAACTTTTTAAAATCTCAATTTTTTTTCTTGGCATGATTTGTAGAACTGTCACTTCCTATTAATAATTTCAATAAAATCGTTCTACAGAAGCCAAAGCACACATTGTGGCTTGTGTTAAGATTATAGCAGATAGAAAATCTAGTTATACACCTTTCAAAACCTAATATTGTATCATTAAGCCCTCTCAGTTTTGGGCTTTTTGTATACTGGCTCCACAAAAGGATGGCCAGAGGACAAAGGACTCATCTCACTGTTGAATGATAAAACACTGCTGTAGTTTTAATCAGGAGGTAGAGAATGGGTCATAACACTACTAATCAGAGCCAAAGTGGCCCTCTTCATCAACTGATGCATGAATGGTGGAAAACTTGCAAAATTTTGCACTAAAAAATAGAAAAATTAGTCTTTTAAACTCAAGAACATTGCTTATAAATGTTGTATTAGTGTAAATGTTGCCAGCCTCAGCTATTCAGAACTGCAACATTATTAACTGTTACTGTCCATTTTAGTTGTAATTAATCAAATTAAATCATTAATATGTCAGTTTGTCTCAAAATTGACTCATTCATAAATCTACAGTGCTAAAAAAAATAACAACAACATGGGTTCTGCTGATGAATGAAATATTCCAGTTGAAAATCTTTATTCATTACATAGTGGAATGTGTTGAGAACAAAACAGCATAATGATCAATGGAAATCAAAATCATTAACCCATGGAGGTCTGAATTCTGAATCAAACTGCAAATAAAAGTGGAATGATCAGATCATAGGCTGACCCAACTTCTGTGGAAATTTCTCAAGACAATTCAAAATGAGGTTCAGCAGTGTGTGTGAACTCTACGTGCCTGTATGCACTCCCCACAACGTCTGGGCATGCTCCTGATGAGACAACGTATGGTCTCTTGAGGGACATCCTCCCATACCTGGATCAGGGCATCAGTCAACCCCTGGACAGTCTGTGATGTGATGTGGGGGTGGTGGATGGAACGAGACATGATGTCCCAGAGGTGCTGTATTGGATTCAGGTCTGGTGAACATGCAGGCCGGTCCATACCATCAATGCCTTCATCATGAAGGAACTGCTGACACACTCCGAGCATTGTCATGTATCCGAAGGAACCCCAATGGGACCTGGATCTCATCCTGGTCCTTAATTGCAGTCAGGGTACCTCTGACTAGCACGTGGAGGTCTGTGCAGCCCTTCAAGGATATGTCTCCCCAGACCATCACGGACCCACTGCCAAACCGGTCATGCATGAGGATGTTGCAGGCAGCAGAATGTTCTCCAAGGCGTCTCCAGACTCTCTTACGTCTGTCGCATGCACTCAATGTGAACCTGCACTCATCCGTGAAAAGCACAGGATGCCAATGGCCAATCTGCCAATCCTGGTGTTCTCTGGTAAATGCCAAACGGGCTGCACAGTGTTGGGCTGTCAACACAGGCCCCACTTGTATACGTGGGGCTTTCATCCCACCCATGGGATCTGTTTCTGACAGTTTGAGCAGAAACATGCACATTAGTGGCTTCCTGGAAGTCATTTTGAAGGGCTCTGACAGGGCTCCTCCTGTTACTCTTTGCACAACGGAGCCAATATTGGTCCTGCTGCTGGGTTGTTGTCCCACCCTCCCTCTCCTGGTATCTCCTTCATGCTCTCAACATTGTGCTGGGAGACACAGCAAACCTTGCCACAGCGTGCATTGATGTGTCATCCTGGAAGAGCTGCACTACTTGAGCAACTTCTGGGTTGCAGACACCGCCTCATGTTACCTCTAGTGGTGAGGGCACTGGCAAACTGCAAATGTGATCAAATAGCAGCCAGAAAGGATGAAGACAGGGAAATGTACTGTGGCCACCAGCAGGACCACTAGGGGTTGTATTGCTAACTGTCTCTCATTTCCACCTGTTGTCTGTTCCATTTGAACAACAGCAGGTGAAACTGATTCACAATCAGTGTTACTTCCTACCTGGACAGATTGATATCCCAGAAGTGGGACTGACTTTGAGTTACATGGTAATGATCACGTGTTCCCTTTATTTGTTTGAGCATTGTATTTTTTATTTACGAGAATGTGGTGAGTTATTTGTGAGACAGATGTCACAAGACGAGATCTATAGTGATCCAAACATAAATGAGTAAGTTATTTTTGTAAGTAAGACTAAGAAAAATATGTTTGGCTTGGATGGGATCCAGTATGTTTTGAAAGAAAAAGAACACATGGTCCTTTCAGTGAAACAAAGAGCTTGGATTGTGATGACACATGGTGGCATTAGTACAAAATGTGTTGGGAACTTGACATTTAACATGGCACCATGAATATACTGAAATACCAGCTAACAAGATTGTTTTGTGTTGCAGAAGTAAACAACATATCTCAGAACCTTTTTAAAGAAGAGGAAGAAGAAACAACAACAAAAACAAAATGAAAACTGTAAATTAAAACCTGGTGGACTACACTAAAATCTCACTCGAATTAAAAAAATATTCTTCAAGTATTCATGGAGATATATAAGGAGTAATGCAACCCCACTAGGAAAACACAGCTCCAAACAATGAAGGAAGAAAAAGAAAAGGGAAAAAAAGTGTATTTATGAAGTCATGAAAGAACTTTTGACTTTTGTTACTTGCATTTCTTTAAATTATAAATCACTTTTTGATTTTACATTGCTTTTCATCATGTCAAAGTGGCCTCGGGCAAGAAACCCCCCTTGCAGTTGCCCCCAATATGTCTAAGGGACTGACTAAAAAAAAAAGGATAAGTTGCACACAGTATATCTTATATATATAAAAAAAATAGTATATGATTTATTGAGAAACTCATGATAAAAAGGCAACACTTTAGGTTTAAGGACATTACGTAAGTGTGGAGCGTTTGGTCATGATAATGTAGCCAATTAATATTATTTTCAACCTACATGTTATATGGGGTCATTTCATTTGAAAAAATGTAACATTTGAAATGTGTTCCACAAAGGTGTACTTACTATCGTTGTATTTTGTATATGTTCTTTTAAGCATGTACATGTTTTAAGCATGTGACATTTCCTCCCTCCCACTCTACATGTCCTCACACATAGCGCTGCAACATCTGATTGTATTGGGATCTATTTATTTATTTTACTTAAACTATCCATGAAAAAGATGTTATACAATAATGATTTCTTTGCTCCATATCTGAAAGTAAGGAAGCTGAAGGAGGAACAAATGAACTGACGGTGGAAAAAGAAAGCAATGTAGATAATACAAACAGTAGAGATAGTAAAAAGGCAGAAATTATTACTCTGAAATCAACAACTTTTGCAGCCGTTTCAGTTGTGCAGCTGAATAATTGAGGCTTTCATACAAATTACGTCTGCATCGTCTTTTCATCTTGTCCACCAGATGGAACGATCAGGTTGAAAGGAAAATGAACTTTCACAGGTGCAGGGAAACAAGGTGCATCTAATAAAATGCATAATGTGAGAGAAAATCAAAAGCTTTCTTCTCATTTCTGTTTTATAGTTTCGAATATTCCAAGTTACAGTGATGCTTTGTTTTTATTATTCAAATAGAGTATTTGTGAGTTTAAAACCTATGCTGATAAAGTTGTATGCTTATATAAATATAATTTGTCTGCTGAAGCATTTTTAGTACCATCTACTATTTTAATCACAAGAAAAAGCAGGTTTTTATTTTCCTTTTTTTGTAATTTATCAAACAATGCTAAATGTGAACATATCTTGCCATTCAAGATGAAAAACCTGTATTTTTTCCTGTTAGCCCAACAACAAAAAATGCAAATCTTGAAATTTGATGTTTTGCAACCAGCTTAAAATTTGTGTTTTGCATGTAAAATTAGTGAAAAACAGTCAATCATCTGTCAAAATAGTTGCTCATTATCTCTCTCTTAAAATAGAGATGGATTTTTGTCCTCATAATATCATGTTTGTAGGAGTATCCAGTTTAGTTTTAATCCTGCTGCAAGTACCTTGAAGTAGTCTTAGAATTATAAGGAACTTTATAAGTTCCAAGTAAATGAAAAATCAAGGTCAATTTGTACCATACCGTCTTCGTTCCGCTTATCCGGGGTCGGGTCGCGGGGGCAGTAGCCTGAGCAGGGAAGCCAGACTTCCCTCTCTTTGGCCACATCAGCCACCTCATCCAGGGGGATCCCAAGGCGCTCCCAGGCCAGCTGAGATATGTAATCCCTCCAGTGGGTCCTGGGCCTACCCCGAGGTCTCCTCTGGTGGGACATGCTTGGAATACCTCCCCAGGGAGGCTTCCAGGGGGCATCCTGACCAGATGCCCGAGCCACCTCATCTGGCTCCGCGAAGGAGCAGCGACACTACTCTGATCCCCTCCCGGATGACTGAGCTTCTCACACTATCTCTAAGGTATAGGCCCGGCCACCCTGTGGGGGAAACTCATTTCAGCGGCTTGTATTCACGATCTCGTTCTTTCGGTCACTACCCAGAGCTCGTGACCATAGGTGAGGGTTGGAACGTAGATCGACCGGTAAAT
>JBBBVU010000010.1:27905876-27917703 GCA_037177055.1 Atherinosoma microstoma
CTATTAGTTGTGTAAGATTAGGCCACTTGTTACACTGCTTCCAGTTATTTTTAGACTTTTTGTTGATGCATGTCCTTTAAGTATTTATATATATTTAAGATGTATTATGTAAATTATAGCTACATTCAATTATATCATGGAGACTGTTTTCATAAAATGGGATAAATTTAACAGCAGATCCAGTTGCTGTTTAGATAATCTTGTGGCAATGGTATAGAAGTCATAATCTGAAAGCAAAGGTAGATGCAAAGAAGGTCAAATGAGATCATTCCTGAGATGATTAGTAGCACAATGTATTTACTCTACAGGAAAGCTTGCTGATGCTAAACAGAATGTCCTCTCTGTGCTGGTATACTGGGATTTGTTGTCAAAAATTAAAAGCATTTAACCAACAAAGATAACAAAGACCACAACCACCCTGTTTTGTATAAACTGAGTGGGCAGCTATAAGTTGTACAAAGAAAAGCATGAAATATAGCTGCTTTATGTCTAACAGAGAGTTGACAGGATTTCAGTGCATGCGGAGAACAGAAATAAGAAGTACATTTAGAAGTAGCTGGTTGCTTCATGGAGGAGTCGCTTTCTGTTTGCCTCTGATTCCCCTGCCAGCACAAATTCCATAATTCATACCTGTTAACCAACCATTTATATTTACATGGATCTAAGTATGTTCAACTGAAGACTTTATACTGACCACACTGCTAATTATCTTTGATTGTTTAATTTTTATTGTCGTTAGTTTTAATATCAACTTCGTGAGGATATGAAGTAGTATCACATTTGCTGAATAATGCTACAAGTGTCAGTGTACTGTATGGATATCTTAACATAATACCTGAAATAGGATAAAGAACAAAAACTATCTCAAGAGGAAAGAACACTTTGGGTGATCATTTGCTGATAAAAACAGAAAGATAAAAAAAATATCAACATCAAATGCTTCATCTCTGCTTTATTTAAAACCAGATTCCATGAAAACGTATATTTTTCTAACCGTAACCATTCATTTTGAACTTCTAATAATAATCCCTAATGGGTGAGTTAGAAATGATGAAATTAGAAAAGATGAAGAGGGAGAAGGATGAAAAATCTGCCGACCAAGGGAAATCTTGCAAAAGACAGGATTCAAACCAAATTTCTTGCTTAAGGTCACTTGCCTCCACAAAAAGGTAGAGTGACAACTGTAACCCTTTAAAGCCCAACCCAAGAAAAAATGGGGAGAAAATTTAATTTTTTTTAAAATCTGAAGTCTTGATTTGGCACTTTAACAACATTTTGAAAAATATATGATCATTTTTTGTACATTTACTGTTTATTACCACGTGATATATGTAAAAAAATATAGTTGTGCAAAAGGTGTCCACCAGGGGGTAGAAGACAAGTATCCGCCTAGATTGTGTACAACTGCAAAGTATTTACCATAAAGTGTTGCAGGAACTGTTTGTATCAAATATTACACATACAGCATTAAAGAGTTAAACATCAAGCTGAGAGAGCCGGGTGTGAGTCATGCATGACATGCATGACTCTCACCCGAAAGGTTGTGGGTTAAAACCATGCCCGGGCCCCCCTTGACCCTGCGCCATTCTGGCGTTGTGGGTAGGATCCATGTAGCACTAGTGGTTCCTAAAGGGTGGCAGCCTGTGCGGAGCACAAGGACGTGGGGGGGAGATGTGACAGTGAGGCCCTGTCACTATGCCTCCGATTGATGATGTGCACTGGTTACTTTGTCACAAGGATATCCCTTTGGCTGACTGCTCAGTGCACATGACTCTAAGCTGGGAGGTTGTGGGTTCAATACCTGCCTGCTCTCTCCTTGACCCTGCCAAAAGTGGTATGATGGCGGGATTTGCGGTAGAGAACTACAGAAGCCCAACAGGACTATATTTGAGCTTTGTGGAACTACTACATATTTTCCTGTTAACCAATGTGGGTTTTTTACAGTTCGTTATGAGATTGCATCGTTAGACACTAGATTTAATTAAATCAAATGAAATTTTGTTGATAAAGCACTTTTCACAAGTAGCACAAAGTGCTTTATATAATGAAATGCACATAAAAACAACAAATTAAGAAACATGACTCGTAAATAACCTTTCAAGTTACATGTTGTTTCGTTTTATGGAAGATATCTGATGTGGAAACATACCTTAACAGATATATTGTCTCATGTCACTTTAAAAAAATGACCAACTGTGAAAGACTTTAAAATCAGTATAGTTCAATGTTTCAGTGATTGATATGGCTACACCAGCAGTGTTTTTCAGATTCAACTTTCTCCTCCATGTCCCTATATTTAAAAGGTCCACTCTGTTCTTTTGTCTCATGTTTTAAGAAAAGATGGAGGAGAGCACATAGTGGGAGGACCCGAGCAGTTGGTGATGAAAGTCTCTTTGCTGCGTGTTTCACACTAAACTTTGTACAAGAGAGGATCTTGTTCTCAATTTCTTTCATGAATTTTTCATCTCTCACATAAGCAGCACACTTCAAACGGCTAAAAAGCAGCACTAGAACCATACAGCCCAAAGGCAACCATCAACTGTCAAACAACCTCAGCACCCTCCATAGATCTGTCTCAAAGCTGTAAATGCAGATCATCACAAGGAGAGCAAGATGTCAGGGTCACTTCAAAAAGGAAGCAGGAATGCAGTCTTTCCAATGTCATTAATTTCAAACCTTGGTTCTTATCAATAATGCAGCTTTGTAAGATGGAAATCAAAAACGGCTCCAAACAACTTATGATCTAAAAAAAAATGAGGAAAAAAACAAAAGATAAGATGAAGCTGGATCATTAGCTGAGGGAGTGTGTGTTGCAGATGACCTCATCTCTTACTGACAGCTGCTGAATCGTCTGTTAATCATTCATGTCAGTCCTCCAAGCATTTTTTATCCCTTGTCTTGAACTGACATGGAATCCCCCCTTAAACATAAAGACATTAGGGAGGCCCAGTAGCTTCAGGTTAGAAAACAATTTTTGTTTAATTTGCAGTATAGAGACTGCTGGGAAGGGTCAAACTAGCCTCCCAGGAATTCCTCTCAAGCAGCTTTAACAGATGAAGGCAACCATATGTTTTTCCTCTCTGTCAGCACTTGACAGAAACTCCCTCAGAGATCGCTGTTAACAACAGGTGAAGGGAGGCCTGGGGGAATAGCCTTAATGGCACAAAAATAATCAATTTGACCGAATCATTAGTATGTGGATTTACTCTTTAGGGGGGAAGTAGTGATTGCAACCACAATATTCAGTGTAGACATAATGTAATGCGTGATTAATTCTGCAGCAATGCCACATCTCCTGTACAGCACGTCATTTGTTCCTTTTTCCCCCTTTAAACATGAGCAATGAGTATGCAGCAGTGGGGAACATTACAGATGCTCCAGCTAAATTGAATTCACTTTGTTTAGATGATTCTAAGGTCTGCTTTCTTACATTAATGCCATTGTTGCAAATTTTAAATCATTTAATACGTTTTTAGAATAGAAAAAGTTATTGAACCTGTTATCTTAGTAATGAATTAATTAATCATTTAATAGATACAAACATAAAGTATTTTTTGGACAACCTTATTCTAATTAGAAACAAAAATGGTGATAGCAACATAGCTAAACAAGTCGGTATAGATGGAGGCTGTCAAAAAAAAAAAAGTTCATGCCTTTTCCTGCACACAAGTTAAGAATCTGTTTTTTTCCCAGTCCATACATACATACAGAGCACCATGGAATCAGGTATCACCATAACAACTTGTGCTTGAACTTTATCTAATTTCAGAATAGATTACATTTAAAGACAAGAGATCAAGAAACTTAAGGCAGTACCATTCCACAATTTAATTCTCATAGAAACTGTCAGAATAAAAAGACATTAGTGTGTGAGAGTCTCATTTTGACCTCATAGTCAAAGATAGACTATGGTGTTTAACTCAGAGGCATATTAGTGATAAATATGTCAGCTGATGGTAATGCTGACATTTAAAGATTTGAACCGACAATTATTCTTATTCAGTCATATAATCACTGAACTGTCGAACATGTCCTCACCATTTTCCCTTCCCTTCCATTATATACAGTATACAGTAATATAACAATATAAGTATACAGCTTCTAAAAATCCCCAAACTGCTTCCAAATATGTCTGTGTGTATTTATTAATTTCTAAAAGAATCTTATAAAGGAAATATAAAAGTTATTAAAATAAGCAGACGACTTAAACCCTTTTGTGTTTGGCATTTTTGAGCCAGGATGACAGAGAATTAATTTAGACATTTACATAAGCTCTCCGACTGGTTTGAATTGCTTTTATGTTTGTTCTTTGACACAGAGCATTTAAAATATGGAGTCTAGTGGCAGAAAAAGCAGATATCCCTTGTCCCTGAAGAAGACACCTGCATCATATTCATTTAATAAAATAAAACAATCAATAATTATCAGATCAGCTTGTGCTTTTGTAATGTGGTGTGATATTGACAAGCTTATTAATTTACACATTCTCATGCTTTTTTTTTCTCTTTTGTCAGCTTTCCTTCTCGCCTTGTCTGCAGCAGCTGTGCTGGTTTCCAGCCTGTGATTGGTCATCTCATGCCAACTCCACCTGTTTTACGTGCACATATCCAGTTTCAGAAAATGTAAGTTGACTCAGTTACTATTATTGTAGGAGCAAGCTCTCCATTGTTAGGGTTAGTTAAGCTTTGCTGTACAGGTCCAAGGTCTGAGCTAATCACACTGAGTACAACAGGATCTTGCTCATTAACTCAGACTACCACTGCTCTTTACCACTGCTTCTGCTTCAGTGCTTAGATTATAATAAAGTTTCCAACACTTCAATGGTATATGTAGAACAGCAGGACCAAACACACAGTAAGTTGTGGTCTAATTGATTCAGCTATTAGTCCCATTTCACCAATCCAGTTTGTATGCTGGTACAAGAAGAAAATGTCTACCACCTCACACAATAAATCTTTTGATTAGTATACAACCTTCTGACATCAGACAGTCATAGGATGAATATTTGGTATTGGAGTAGAGTCAAAAGAAATATCTAAAATGACGTAAGCTGATGGTTCCCAAACTTTTTGAGCCACGACTGCCAAGATAACGTGTTGGTGGCGATTGGTGCTTAATTGTATGATATATCAAATGGGCCATCCTTTGAATGCAAGGCTTGAAAAATGTCAGAATCTGTCTCCCATATGCCAGAAACTTTGTTTCTGGACAACTGATGATAAAAATTCTTAATGTAAGGCATGCAAAATATCAAAAACTTCAAAAATAATGAGGATAAAGTGTTATTTTGGTGGAACAAAGCTGGAGCAAAGCACTTACATGCCCAAAATAAGCTTCTCAAAAGCCAATTAAGATGACAGGAGCAATAACTTTGATGCATCTATGTGTTAGAAATTGAACATGTTAATTTCACAGATTCATTTCTTTCCATTAAAGACATACTACAGAACTTTCGTCATTTTCTCCGTGGACCCCCCCTCATTGACAGCAAATCCAGCATCCATCTTGCATCCTACCTGTACTGTGAGCTCTTTGCAGCCAGTAGAACAGTCTTTACTTGACTGTTGTCTTATCTCTTGATCTCTCCATTTCTCTCTTTCTTTTCTTCTCTTCCTACAATAATGTCCTCTTAGATTTCTTTGCTCAATCAGTCATGGTGCCCATTCAAAACACACCCAGCCGGTGTATTTATACGGCTCCAGTAATGTACATAATAGATGTCACTGTGCCACAGAGGTTGTGCTAGAATTTTTCTTTGTCGGTCATTTTGACTGGCAGGCTCATAAAAATCCGGTCATTTTGTATTTTTACCGGTCACGTAGGTAATGATGACATATTCAATAGCTTCAATTTTAGGCTGAACAGTAAATCCACACCGTCACACATCATGCAGATGTGCAGAATACACTGAAAGCCGACTAACAATGAATCAAGACAGAGCAGTGATAACAGTTTAGGTTTGTACAGGTTCACCCCGACCGCAGGCTCGTCCAATGTTACGAACCCGCACCCGCTCGAACCGTTAGGATCATTATCAAACCCGACCCGGGACGCCTGTTTATCTGGATCGACCTGTCCTGCTGATTTTCTTTTTTTTCTGCAGATGTTGCACAATATTCTTTTAAACTTGCCACTGAACCACTGCTACGCCTCCGTAGACCCTTAATTAAACATTTGATCCAGAGATTGCTGTACAGAAACAAAAAGTCATTTACTGTCCAGGTTTCAGCTGTTCTCAGCTCCAGGCCCTGCAGAAAGATCTCCCTGCTGCGTGGCCCCCGACATGACCCCCAGGGCTTCTTAATGAAAGTATATTCTATTACCAGTGCTTGATTAGTAAACTATGATTTCCACAAAAATGAGAGATATTAATAAAAAATTAAAAATATTTTCATGCACGACCCTGCAGCATGTGCTCTGTCTGCACCAGCGGTTCAGCTGAGACCTGTGGTGGGGGGGATTGCAATCTGTCAAAATGACCGACTGCCTTCAGATTTTTCCGTCATTGTTTTAAAAAACCGGTCAATGATGGAAAATATTCAGTTAACCCCTGCTGTGCCATCAAACGAGCTTAGAACTCAGAGTTTTATAAGGTCGAAAAGTTATGTAATGTGTCTTTAACATGTTAATATTGACAGTCCTAATAAATTTGATCAATATAGGCTACATTTTTTTATGACAATCTGGTGACTTCCTGAAATAATCTGGGTCCCCCTGTAGTTATACTTCACTTCTGGTTTATTCTGTGTTTTCTGTTTGTAAACATGACAAAACACTAAACGGTGTTGAGCATAATGACACGGTTCATAAGTATCAATGAATAAACAAAAGAGAAGGAATGGGAGCCAAGGCTCTGCTTGGCTGGGTCGTTGGGATCAGATGTGCAGATAGTTAGGCCCTGGAGACAAGAACTGCTAATTGGCCTGATGGTTAGTTCTGAGGTGAATTGTGGGACACAGACCATCAGTGAACCTAGTACTACTACACATCCAGTGCTGTGCCATGTTCCTTGGGTGGATGTGTTTATATTTCTACATTCGTTCAGTGAAACTGATCTAACGAGAAAAAAAAATTAAACAAAACAAATTTAAGCATTGTATTCTCATAGGGGAAATCCTTGTTAACAAAATTCTTCTGTAATTAATGAATAAGTGCTTATAATGCTTAAAAAGGTCTAATGCTCTCATTTTGAAACCCAATACCGTACTCTCAGTTCTGTACCTTAGAAAATCTTTGTGGTTTTTGAGCAGCAGCAACTCAGACAAAAACAAAGTTACCCAAAAGTATAAAGAAAACATAAGGTACAGGCTATTAAACAGCTTAGATAAAACAGACTGTTTAGGAGTTTAATCTTGTTCCTTTCTTCATGAAAATCTGTTTTACTAAAGAATTTGGTTTATTCATTGGAGGAAAAAATAGAATACCCCTAACTCCAACAGAGACTATGAACACATGCAAACACTATGATTTCATAACATAATAGGAAGGAATACAAGGCTCAGCGGGAGAGTGAGACTACACGCTCTAGTAAGACCATCATTACGCTTCTATTTCTTCATATAGTAAAAAGCTGTTTCCTACTGTTGTGAGGTTTGAATTAATGCTTTGGTAGGGAACTTCACATATAAAATCCCATCTCTGCTTACCCTTTGGAAGTGAGGGGACAGTGTGTCCAGTTCTCTTTATATTCCATCCTTAAATATGAAAAGGAGAGAGGGGGTCAACAGATAAGTGAGGAAGAATGCTGAAATATAAAAATATAAAATATTTATTTAAAGACAAGATGAAAGGATATTTTTGTGTAGTAGCTTTGTTGGTCCACAGTGTAAAATGTAGCAGTAAACAAACTATAATATTAAGACAGATATATGCCTCCATTTACCTGATGAAAATAGTGACATGGCAACATTTTGTATTATGTCGAACAAACACTCTTTTACATTGTCCAAATACATTCAGGAAGCATTTTCAGCCCATCAATTCCAACATTTAAAAAAATATGTATATATGTATCTTTTTCTTTTTAACTTTGAAGTCCTTTTTAATTGGTTAAGGTTTAAGTATTACAATGCTATGCTTTGGGTTAGATGATATTACACAAAGAAAACATTGTTCCGTCAATACTGTCTTGCACAAAACAATAATATTGCCATCACAAGATTTTCGAACCTTTGTTCTGACACCACTATGTATTTGTGCTGCAGAGAACAAAGCTATTACACATTCTGCAGTGACAATGGACTAAAAAATAAGACATGAAGGGAGTAATCCTGAAGTGCGTGTCCATACAGCTTTCTGAAAGATACAAGTTTAGGTCCCGGCAACCTTGTGTGAATGTTTTGTGTTGCTCTCATGTTGAATGTGTATGTAGTTAATTTGTTCCAAAAGCTCTGGGCTAGAAGAGGATTTTTAGAGTTGTTTTATTTATTTTATTTATTTTTTTCAATTTTTCCAGAGAATTGGTTCTCAGGTAATGCCAGGGAACCAATTCTTATTCTCATGTGAGACTACCACATTTTTTCATGTTTATGCAGGTCAGATGAAAGATTTTGCTTTGGTCAAAGTACCAGAGGGAGACATTGCAACTGTTTTGTCTAAGAACTAGGAATTTACGGCTCTTTTCACAGCAGCTCATTTTTGGATATGGAGTGACCTTTACACTCTTATGGAGTCTTATGTGAGATGTGTTGTACAGCTTTGAGCTACTATGTAAATGTAAATTGGACCCCAGTTGAACTCCATAATTACTGAAGCATGTTATTACCTCATGAAGGCATATAGTACCTAGCCTGAGAGCAAATACAAGCACAAACGGCAAACCAAGCTCCTTTTTACTTACCATAATGAGAACGAAATACCCGACAAGTAGTTTTATTCTGTAACATATATTTCCTTTTTCTAATCATGTTTCATGTGTTGAACTGGACCAGGTTATTAAAACGTAACACCATATGTTAGAAGGTTAAACTCACACAATACACTCTAAAAACTAATACCTTGGCTCAACTTAAAAAAATTGAGGTAACAATTTGCATGCACCTTTTTAAGTACTCGTAACTTAACTACTATAAAGTATATATCCAGAAACTTTTATAGTTCTACAAACTCAATTTGATCAGTATGGCCAACATGATTTGAATTGTTCTCTAAATGTTTAATTGTGTTAATACAACTTAATTTTCCTTCTAAAGTTTTGATGATTTTGAGTTGTCAACTTATTTATATGAGTTCTTGTCACTTTTTTGTTTTGATACAGTTCTTTATCCACAATTCAAATTCCTCTGTCACACATCAGGTCCAAACACTGGGAACTGGGAAGACTGGTTACTAAATCCTGGGCTTTACTGTCTTAATTAGTGTAACGTGAGCCATACTTTTCCTCATCAAATCTGAACGGATCATTGAATCTATTTATAGTGTTTTTTGTTCATTGACCAGAAAAAAAAATACTAGCCACCCTATCATCTACAAGTAAATTAGTTATTTTTCAAGTAGCTAACTCTTGCAGACAAATGTTATCTATAAGAAGGTTAGATTTCATAATATATGTCCCCGAGAATGTCTGACTTAACCTTTTGAAACCTAAAAGACATCCCCTAGTTGTGGGACATTGAGATCTGGTGGTGCTCGACTGTTCCACACTAAAGTATCTGTAAAACATCTCTTTATCAGAGTTTTGCTTTTGAGAGATAATGTTGAATTAATTTAAACAGTCATCTCAAGGCACTTTACAGACATAATCAATTCAAGCCAATTAATTGTGATCCAATTAAAACAAATCTGTATTAGGCCTATTAAATAACTGTGTACATACAAGCCAATTAATAAAACAACTTTTTATAAAAGCCTTGCAAAGAAAAACTAAGGTATTACATTGGATCTTTTCTTTGATTCAATCCCCCATCCTGAAGGCCAACACATGTGCAGCATTATGGAAAAAAATTTATGAAAGTTATATTTTGAATATGCTATAAGAACTCTCAGACATCTAATAGAATGGAATTTCTTCTCAGCCATTTTGTAGTTAAGTAAATTGAACTCGAAAGTTTTAAGTAAAAATCATGCATGACAGGGTTATTAGGAAAACTGGTTACTCACTTCCAATGCCATACATTACAAGCCAGTTTAGCATAGAGGCTAAATTAAGGCACTATTTTCCATCATCAGCATGAATGTTATAGTAGTACTATGGACATTTCTGACCTTAAAAACATGTTTCTGACTAGTTTTCATGGTAAAGTGATATTTATTATCTACATTCCTAGAGCTACATTCCTAGCAACATCTCGAGGCAGAGAAACCGCACTTCACAACTTATTATAAAAATCTTATTGTTAACATCTACTGTATATTGGCGACAACCTCAGTGCCATAGTAGCACTATTGCAAGCTTGTTAGTACTGTACAAAAGTAATCTTAACTCCATTAGATTGGCATTCATTAAGCGTGTTCAAAAGAAGAACGAGACATTCACTGAAGACAGTACGCTATTTATGAACTGCCGGCTTTGCCATGACCTGCCCCAGAGCACAGTAAAGTGAGATCAATAAACCATCAGATCCATTGTAAACAATGCAGATTTCCTGGTTCTGTTTATTAGAAAAATAGGTTTGAACTGTTGCTGCTTTAGGAATGTTAACTATATTTATCCTGCATGCAAGTGTATTGGATCTAAATGAATTAAAATGTTGTGGAAGATTTTCTTTTTCAAATTCAATTCTAAAAAGTTTCACATCCATATTTTTTAGTTTCATTTCACAAAGTGATTTCAACCTTTTTTCTCAGTTTTTTTAAAATTTGATGATTAAGGTTTTTCAGATGTGTGTAACACTTTGGGCATCCTCTACATTCGGGGGGGGGGGGCTGCTATGAGCTGGAGTAATAGGCCTTACCAATTTGTGGGTTCAAATAGATTCTGGCTCACATTAAAAACTCTTTATTATTTTAAATGTCAGGAGCACATTCACTAACATGAATACATTTACATGTATTCATGTACAGCTTTTGCCTATTCAGTAAAGCAAAGAAATTAGGAACTGGACAGGGACAGAGAATTTGTCATTTTAAGTTTATGATCAGTTACAATTCAGTGTTCTAAGCAGACCAGATGGCAAGCGAGTTAGGAATAAGCTCTAGCTATTCCTTGCAAAACCATTAACTAAACATCTGACACAGAGAGTGAGAGAAGGCAGGAGACGGCGTAAGAGAGCAAGCAGCCACGATAAAACAGAGTCCTTAATAAAGTTGCATGCATCATAGAACCAAAGGATCCCAGAAATGGTGGAGCAGAACAAGAGTGTGTTAAGCTGTCTAACAGTGAGGAAGAGGCAACTAATGGAAGATAATTTTGACAATGTTCAGTGAAGTGTGAAGATAGCAATGCACAGACAACAAACAGGAAGTAATACAAAACATCTCACAGAGAACGTCAGAAGAGCAATATGTTCATGTACCGTCCTAGGATTTGATACAGATTTCATCATTCTAATGGGATATTTATATGTATCCTGAACGTTTTTTTAAAGGCTAGCCTGAAACTTTTTTTTCCATATTTACACATCTTAACCAATCTCAAGATTGATCTCTACAATGACTCCAAAAGTACTCATATACACTGTGGTTGCAGAAATATCCTCACTGGGTATGCAATTTTTGAGGAGAGGCTTAAAAAAAACAGGCACAGGGCTCAAAGAGTTAAAGACTAATTTATATTTTTAGAGAAAGCCTCACAGTCCCAATTTTAAATCACTTCTGGGGGAATAGCTACAAAAGCACACTACAGCCGATATGCAAACTTCAGAAAAGAGCAATAAGGACAATAAACAAA
>JBBBVU010000010.1:27929444-27940687 GCA_037177055.1 Atherinosoma microstoma
CAGTTCACGTTCGTCCAAAATATGAACGAGTTCAATGAACGATCGTTCATTGAACTCGTTCATGCACAACACTGATCCACACATTACATCTTCCCATGACCTGATGTACGTAACAACCACATTTTTAATAAAGTATGATTTATAATAACAAATCAGAATTTAGTCAGAGCCCATACACAAATATATATAACATGCACATAACTACAATATCTAAAACAATTTACACTTAAAGTGGTCAATTAGAATTTTTTTACTTTATGCAGAACAGACTTTAAGTTGGAACACAACATCTGAACACTGAACTTTGCTCCTCTGATAAATTATTAAATACTTTCTATGGTGAGCGGTGATCGATACGGTTGGATCAAATTTCCCCAATGGACTAAATGGATGAAATGTTGCTGATGCCCATTCATTCTGTGTCAGTCCTGAACACATCCATCAAACTTGACAAGAGCGGCAGCCCCTTGTGATTTCTGGTGTCATCTTTAGTGACTTGGGGAAAAAGCTCTTTCAACGGGTTCATTCAATATGTGGAAGGTGAGCATTTTGATTGCACCAAGTACTATATCCTGAAAGCAGCGGTTTCCTCCAGCATCTTTAAAAAATTCCACCTCCAACCAAAAATGCATCAATCGTAAGGTCAGGAGAGAACCTTGCTGAGGCAACATTTCTCCTCTGTGCCTCAAATGAATCTAGTAAGCCAGAAAAAAAACTCCTTTTAGCAAATGATGTGAGACACAAGAGCTATAGCTTCTGGAGCAACTCCATGGAAGGAGGTAAACACATTTGACCTGGACCTGGCAATAGTTGGATACAGGTCTAGTTCTCTGAACTGCGTGAGCTGAGTGACCTACGACCAACTGATGGAGAGACAGAAAAGGCAAAAAATGAGCAAAACCTCATCGACATCCACTGTAACACACTCACAGCCAACAATAAAAGACATTCACTATACTGAAACACTGTATCCCGCGACCTCAGAAAAGTACAGGACAATTACAAAAGCCATGGCTTATTCTTTGGGCACAGACACAAACAAGCTAGAGCAGTTGAGATACCAGGCTTCAAGCATCTGGTGCTTACTTGCACAATGGAATCTCCTTAGATGTTCCCTCCAAGGATAACACCCCTCTCGAGACTGCAGCGATGCCAGCAGAGGATCCTGCTGCTCCAAAGAAAAAGAAGAAGAGCCTGGGCAGCTTCTTTAAGGTCACCACAGACAAAGCTGCAGGACATCCACAGCAACAAGACCAGGCCATAGCTCCTGAGCTACAATCATAACTCTCCTCAGAAACTGGGTACTGAGAAAGGCCCGCTGAAGTGGTGGAGGCAATCCCAGAAGCTCTATCCAAGCTCTCCAAGCTGGCAAGGAGATATCTGCACATTCCAGCCACAAGTATTGATTCAGAGATGGATTCTAGCACAGGGGGAAATATTGTCTCATGTTTGCGCTCTTCCTTTAAACCTGATCAACCTGGTGTTTTTTCAGTACATTATAGCAGTGCACTAAAATGTGAGCAAATTTATTTTACTCTACATAACTTGGTTATCCCTTCTTTTTCTTCTTAGTATCATTTGTTGTGGTAACTGGTGTTGTACTAATTTGACTGGTATTTCTATTTTATTCATTATTTGTAATTTGTATTGTATTGTATTTGTATTTATCAGGGCTGTCAAAGTCAATACACATTTATTTTATCATACGATTAACGCATGGGTGGAGGAATAGAAAACGAGACAACTGAGAACTGTGCTGCATTCAGTGTAGCTCGGAAAACACAACTCTAAAAGTCTACCTCACACAAGGGCAACTACATTACTAAGAATCAGGATTAATAATCTGTTTAGAATCAATGCAGGCTTCCTAACAGCTTACATTAGTATTATATAATGAAAAATATCTTGTTAAAAAATTAAATAAAATACAATTTATAAAAGTTAAAAAAAGTTTTTAAAAAAATTCTGTGATTAATATGCGATTAATCGTGAGTTAACTTAGGTCATTTATACGATTAATTGCGATAAAATATTTTAATCGACTGACAGCCTTAGTATTTATTAATTTAGTCATTTATTTACATTATTGATATGAATTGGGTTTACTCTACAAAGTTGTGGACTCTAGTATTTATAAACTGAAACCTCCAAAGTATATCATGACAGAATTTCATTTTTGTTCCTACTAAAACCAGGAATGTATCAGGTCCATGGACAATTATCTTGAGCATCTAAGAGACATTTTATTTAATCATGTAGGACCAAATATTACACTTTCTTAACAACAATGCTAAATTATTTTCATTGTTTTTCATCCTAGGTACCCTTCACCCTTTAAAGTCCAACCCAAGAAAAGACAAACAGTTGTTTTCAAATAGGCATAACGACAAAAAAGCCTTTTTGTTGCTGTAAGCCATGCATACTTTTCTTATGCCATACTGTAAAAGTTAGCACTTTTTTTATTGTTTGACATTAATGCATTGATTTTTCAGTCAGGAGGGTGAGTGCAGTTCACTACATGTTTGAAAAAAAAATACTGCACAATATAACTTTATATTTCACTAAAGCTTACTGAAAATAGCACGCTTACAAGTGCAGTGTTTTATCCATTATGGTCTTTACAACCACAAAATACTGTCTCCAATGCTAGACTTACTTAAATGAATAAATCTGCGACTGGCATAACGTCTTGCTAAATGTTTCAGCACAACATTGGGCATTTTAGACAGGCATCTGTAAGGACAAGCTTAGACAAAGCGTGGTTCTGCAAATGTTCCTGCATGTTGCATAGAAACAAATATCCTCTGGGACATGATGCAGTGATAACTGTTTACAACTTCGGTTTCACGATTAGTGAAGAAAATCTTAAGCGTTTTTCTAGAATGTCAGTCATATTAACACTAACCAACGTTAACAGGTGATATAGCCAACCAATAAGGGAATTTAAAGAGTCAAATTAACGTCAGCTAGCTAACCGGCTGCAAACTAGTAAACTATTTGTTTATAGCAGACCAATGTAAACCTCTGCTGGAGGTTTGCTTGCACAAATTCAACATGGTGTATGTGTCAATAAGCATATGCTCAAAAAATGAACATAATCTGTTCACAAATATAGTATCAAAACAGAAAATACTAATTTGGAGTTTTTTCAGCTCAGCTGTATCACAAACTGAGCTGGATCTGAAAATCTAAAGGCCTTTCCTCATGTTTACTCCAATCTTATCTTGCATTCAAACATAATTAGTCTGGATTAAAGGACGGCCTTTCTCATTATCTCTTTGGAGTGTCTCAGGCACACAAAGGTTTGAATTGTGCTTGACTGGCAGGACCTTGATGCCCACTCATAAACATTTGATCTTCAAAGAGTCCCCTCCATGTCACAGCACAAAGAGCACTTCATGATCTGTCTCACCTTTCTGTATCCTGGGTGCTGTCAACGCTAGAGGCTAATTTGTAGATGCATACCCCAAATAGTGTACTTTTCAATGCAATGTTGCATAGTTACCATTTCTTTTGGGTGAAATGCACTTTAGTATTTAGTTTTTATCAGTTTTGGTTTGTAACTGATAAAACTATATACTAAATCACCTTTAAAAGTAATTTATCTCCAAGGCACATAGTCTCTCCTTTTCTACACTTTATGTCATTGAGGTTGTTGACCTATAAGTTGCACCTTAAAGCCTAACATGTTGCATTAACACAAGTAAGTGAAAACATTTTGAACTTACCTTTAAGAGCCAGCTTTCAATATAGCCTACTCTCTGCAGCCACTTTTCTATAAAAGACTGCATGTGAGCATTATCTGGTGATATCTGTAACCTTTGAAGAGCCTCCTGGTCATTTAGGAGCATAATGGTCCACTATACTCTTCCCATTAGTGACCTCTGGACCAGAATCAATGCAGAAGAAAATGATGGTGAAGTCAGCTGCTTTGGTGCTGGAAGAGTTGTAAATTTCTCTTTTTCATTATCTGTCTTGTACAGTTTAATTTGTTCATGTAAAAAGAGAAGCTGTGATAAAGAAATTAAGGTTTTTTTTCGTTTTTTTATTTATTTATTAGTTTTGTTGTTGATGAAATTTCCAGGTTGTCTTAAAGTAGTGAATTAAAAATATGGGCCTTTTTCACCAACTATTCTTACAAATTTATTCTTCAGTCCTACTAAGCACCTTTTTATGAAGATTGTGGAATTTATAAAAAATCTTTGTATCTTGGATTTGTTCTCATGTAAGAACAAATACTCCAAAGTACTCTTACAAATTTGAGTGCTGACATGAAAAGTCAGAGTTTGTGTCATTTTCTGTTTGGTTGATTAAAATACAATAATGAAATTCCAGAACTTTTTTTGCCAGATTTTTTAAAATCACTTGATCATTTACTAGGCCTTTTGTTATTTTAAATTAGATAGCTTAATATTACAGATCATATCCCAACATTCTAATTTTCCTCAGGAGGAAATTAAGCTTTTATTTAAATTTCTTCTGGTCTTCCTAACAACATTGATGCAATAGACTGTGTACACTTTTGCATTGAACCAGATCCGTTCCTTCAACAGCAAGCAATATCACTCCAGAAATGTCCATCTCAGCTCTAAGTCCCAGGTGAATCTGAATGTGGTTTTATATAACTAAAATTCACAACATTAATGGCTTTCCATTATCACAACCAGTTATACTCGTACGTCCTGGTTAATAGTGCCACTGACTGACCTTCAGACTCACTTGGAGGTTTTACTTCATTAGATGCACCACTCGCTCCATTGGTGCACTACATCTTTAATGGATGTGTTTGGACACTGCAGGCGGCAATATACTACACAAACTATAGAAGGTACAGTTTGTAAAAAGAGATGAAAATTTATTCTGTGGTGTACTTTCCCCTTTAGCTACAACACCACATGGATATGCATCCTGATGCACACATGGGACCAGACTGCAAGCTCGCTGTCCAACTTTGGAAGTAACTAATTGTCCATTTGTATATAAAGCTAATTTATAATATTAGAATATCCCTGTGTGATTACTCATGACCAAGTGTATCACTCTAGAAAAGAGGACAGTGTACGTGTTTATTATTATAATTAATTTTCATTCATCTTTTTGGCATTGTGTTTATTTTTCTTCTCTCTGTCTTACAACTCTGTGTGTCAGCACACGGCCTGATAGTCTCATGATCTCTCAGGGGTATTTTTCAGTCATTTTCCATTGTCTGAGAGAGACACAAGCACAAATGCCCATATTTTTACATTGTTCATGCTGATCCATTCAAAGACATTCATACAATTAATAAACTGCATACCATAAATTAAATATTCATCTATTTTCTCGTCGCTTATCCGGGGTGGGGGCAGCTGCCTAAGCAACAGATTTCCCTCTCCCCGGCCAAAATTGCCAGCTTGTCTGGGGGGATCCCGAGGCATTTCCAGGTAAGCCGAGAGATGTAGTCCCTCATGTGTGTCCTGGGTCTTCCCTAGGGTCTCCTCCTGGGGGGACATGCCAGAATACCTCACCAGGAAGGCATCCAGGGGGCATCCTAACCAGATGCCAGAGTCACCTCAACTGGCCCGTGGATGCGGAGGAGCAGCGACTCTACTCCGAGCCCCTTCTGGATGACGAAGTTTCTCACCCAATCTTTAAGGGAGACTATGGCAGTAAAGTGGCAGCTCAGGGAGGGGATTTTTATTAAATCCAACTGTATAATTTCTTAGGCAAACCCTCCACCTCCCAACACCACTTATTTGGCTGTCTGAAAAGGAAGCTCCCATAAAACAGAGACAACTTGGTCAAGCAGAGAATCACTGTCCACACATTTCAGTCTCTAGTTTAACTTTATAAAACAAGGTCTTTGCCAGGCAAGAACTTATGAGAATGAATTAGAGAGCACACAGAGGGAGACAAAAGTTTGTCCCGTGGTGGGATTTTTGAGCTGTCCTACCATTATGATTTTCTTTTGTCCTTGTTATGCTGGAATCATTACTAAATGTGCTCCACCTGAGGCGAAAGTGGCTAAGCTTGCAAAAGCGTCCCATGGCAGGTCACCCTCTCTTTGTCCACATGGTAACATAATGTAAACACTTTTAATGAAAATAAAAAAACCTCAGAGCAGCACCCTCATTTTTGAAGAAAACAAAATATATCATTACACGACTCAAGCTGCTTTCAGACATGCATTGCGGAATATGTGCGGTAAAGTCCATCCACTCTTTAACCGGAGTTGTCTTCTCAAACATTTCGCTTCCTTGCTGACATTTAACGTCGTGGCTACGTTCACACAAGGGGAAATGTTCCGGATAAGTCGGTTGTCGAAACAGGTTAGGATGTCTTTGTGTTGCAACTTGTCCGGAGCATTTTCTTTCCGTTCAGGCAAAACGACGTGCCGCAACATTTCCGCTCTTATGACATGAGGGCTAGCCAGTAAATGTCCGCTACAGCTCAGAGGTAAAAAAACAAAACGTTTGTCTGAATGCAACCGGTATAAAAGACAAAGTCTGCAACGTGTCTGAAAGGGGCTTCAGTTTCTCATCGCTACTCAAGAGTTCTCTTTTTAATTGACCTTATCCTACAACCTACATTAGATACAATAGGAACCTTTTAGCATAAACACAAAATATATAAATATGATTTTCAATCATAGTTTGAAGAAAGAAATTCTGAACAAAACTTAATTTCATGGGCTGTTTAAGAGATGCATAAATGACTAATAAACGAAGACTCACTCACCAATCTTGTGTGACACCAACTAATCAGCAGCAACAGGAGAGGAGACCCTTCCTCATCAGAGGGTTCCGGCTCTATAGGCTACACACTCACACCTCCGTTGGACTCTTCCTGTATCCAAAATGAAGCAAATTTTACGTGGATTTCTAAAAATGCTCCCAGATAGCTTGACATTTTAAAACTTATTATTCATACAAACATACTACAAAAAGTATTTATGTTTCAAGGTCAATGTAACTCTACTCAGAGTCCCGATGCAAGTATACCTGTCATGCCCCATGTCATTGAGTTGTTGATTCTTTAGGTGATATGATGCATTTTGGTTTGAGTTGATTGGATATGAATGACTCCACCTGCAGATTTGTTGGTCAAGAGTTTTCTTATGAGCCATTTTCTCTTAAGTAGCCTCAAAACTCCCATCTTCAATCCAATAATGTAGCTGCAGATGAGTATTTTCCTTTTCTAATCCTCTGGTTTAGAGCTGAACGATTTTGGAAAAAAAAATATATATTTGCGATTTTTCTGACAAATGCAATTGTGATTTAGTTTGTGATCTAATGTTTTAAATTCCAGCTTCCGTTCAGTGTTTACTGAGAAATATATTTATAACATGAGATGACATAAAAATTTGAACCGCTCTATAATCTAAAGCAGGGACGCAAAGTTGAGACATGAACCAATTGCAAGATACATTTCAGGTCACTTTAGGTTACATCCTCTAAAGCAGGTTTATAGTTTGTCCATGTATTAGAAACTAAAGTCTGGCTTTATTTATCTAATTTACACCACATAATCCCTAACTTGTGAACAAGAGCCAGAGATACTTGAACTCCTCCACTTGGGGCAGGATCTTATTCCCAACCAGGAGAGGTCACTCCACCCTTTCCGGTTGAGGACCATGGTCTTGGATTTGGAGGTGCTGATCCTCATCACAACCATTTCACACTCGGCTGTGAATCGCTCCAGTGAGAGTTGGATGTTATGGCCTGATGAAGCCAGCAAGAGGCCAAAATGAGTTTCCTCCACAGGGGTGGCTTGGCTCTCCCTTAGAGATAGGGTGAGAACCTCAGTCATCCAGGAGGGGCTCTGAGTAGAACCGCTGCTCCTCCACATTGAGAGGTAACTTGGGCATCTGGTGAGGATGCCTCTTGGGCCAGGTATTTCAAACATAAATAGATCCGATCAGAAAATCGGTGTGTCAAACCAGATTTTATCCTGAAGATTTGAATCCAGATTTGTAAATCCAATCTTACCTTTGATCCAGATTTTTTGCTCGTATTTCAAAATTTTAGACCCAAATCTGGATCATTTTGATCCTGAAAACAGGGATTGAAATAAACCCACCTCAGAGGTGGATTTGAGGTGGATCTTGTGTGTGAAATAAATGAGGTTCACAGTTACAGTCACTAATATTTCACTCCGAATCTTCTAAATCAAACAACTCTGTTCATATTGGGTAAATAATATTGTTATGAATGATTACACAATATTTGTGGAAAAAGAATGTTTCATATACACATCATATGACAGTGCCAGATTCACTACAAAAATGCAACATGGCCGTCCTTATTCCGATTAAGAAAATTAGCTTTGCCTGAAATAGCTTTTTTGAGGTGTGTAACCAAGGTTTTTAAATTGCACCCGCAAAACATTTTATGTTCCAGCCATCTCACTGTATACAACTTAAGACTTTATTTGTAATCGCCATCCATAATTGTAAAATAAATAAACAATATATGCACATCACACATAATTTAATGACCATTGATACAAATAAATTTATGTAAAGTTCTAAAATGTTGAGTATCGCTTCATACATTTGTTCCAAAAATGCGATTTATTTTACAAATGATTTCTGTTTATGCCCAGTTTTAATGCTGGGCTAAAAAAAACAAACCAATGTCTGCTTTATTGAAACCCCGTTCACAACATTAATGATGGAACATTTTAGTATTTACCAATTTATGAATAAAAATCATGTTTTTACCAGGTATTGAGTCTATTTACACAATAATTTTGAGTATGATACAAAATAACAAAACACTTTTATCAATGAGCTTTCTTGACTTGTGTCTAGTAGCCTACATTAAAATAATTCAATGAATAACTGTTTAATAGCTTGAAAATGGTAAAATTATTCACATACATATGCTGTTTCTCAACTACAGCTTCTCCTGTAGCTGAACACAGTTAAAAACTTGACTTACAGGATGGTTTTTGCTGTTTGCAGCAAACGGTACAGTGTCAGCATTGACCTATACATAATGATATTGTTCAGACAGGTGTGCAAGACAAGTTCTTTTCATTCAAGTTTTAAAATACCCAGATATCAATCTCAGATCCATGGATCTGAATCCATGGATTTGGAAATTCAGATCATTTTGATCTGAATTCAAAGCTTTGAAATACTGGGCCCTGGAAAGGTTTTCATCCCACCAGAAGGCGTAGGGTATAAAAGGATGGTATAATTTAGACAAGATCCTATATATTAAAGTTACATTCAACTGTATTCCAATTAATGATAAATTACATATTTATCCCAAATTAGTGTAGAATTCTAACATGAAAATTCATTTTAAAACATAAAAGCATGTATCAGAGGAATTGATATTCAGTATAGATCTACACATTACTACTTTAAAGGCCCCCAAAAAATCAGGTCCAGAGATGGTTGAGGTTGAAGATCAGCAGGTATGGTTTACTTGAGGCTAGTAATGCTAATAAACCACAGAAGTCCAGAATGTTCTGATTAATGACCTACTTTCAAATTGGGGCAGACCCAAGAAAAGTGCCAAAATTGTTTTGTTTGGGGGTTTTTTATAGAGGTTTTTGGTCTGGTAGTGACATTCAGACACATAAAAAAGTGACTTTTTCCATAATATGTCCCCTTTTAATAAAAACTGGTCATTCCCAAATTTAAGTCAACATTAAAAGCTCCCTTTAAAGAATGCATCATGAATATAGAGATATTTGTGTCATTAAATTCCAAAAAAGCACAAACCGCAAAAGTGCTGTTGGGATTAGTGAGGGTTATTTCTACATAAAACAGGTTTTGCACATTGTCCAGGCGGAAATAAACAAGGTTGCCATCCTAGCCATTAAATGCTATACAAAACAATCCCTGCATTGGTTATTTTCTAATAAATGCGATTAGTTATTCATTTAGACATTACTTACAAGAAGCATATGTTCCTGTTGATCCAACACAGACATGAAGGTAGGGACATCAATATCCTGCGGCTGTTCCGTCTCATGGGCTTTTTGTGGTGTCAGAGGCCACTTAGCCTAATGTTTAGTAGCAGTGCACTTCCAAGCTGTTTTCATTTCCAGTGCATCAACAAAGACTTTGTACAATGTGTCCTTTCTTCTTGGTTAGTGATGCAACGGCTGCGGAAATATTAAACGACAACCACAAACTGCACACATCATTCAGAAGTGTTTACATCTGAAGAATTGGCAGACTGGGTTCATTGGTGCTTCCTAATATTCTTGACCTTTAATTATCAACCTGTTGTTCTGCCTGTTTTATTTGGTTAGGGGCTTGCTTGGGAGCATTTACTTGTCTCACTTCTGCGACGTCAAAGACGGATGAAGTGCGGCATTGCCGTTCAGACTGAGGTCGCTTCGTCACAGATCAGATTTTTATCCGATTTGGGACCACATATTAAAGCAGCCTGGTTCGTATTTATTTATGAGATTAGTTATATCAGAATCAAATGTATTATAACAATGTCTACAATTATACAATATGTCTTCCTTTAACTTAATATGACCTTTCCAGAGCTGTTACTCTGGAACTCTCACTCGGGGCCATTTACTTTTTTTTTATTTTTACAGAACACAAACAGGAAAATGTCACTGAGGTTGGTAGAGTGATGAGATAGTGATAGGGAAGTTAACAGATATGTATCTCTTTAAAAAAAAAAAAAAACTTGCTTTGGCATTAATATAACTTTTTCCTTTCAGCAGTTTTTGTTCCACTCATGATAACAGGACTGAACTCACCCAATTAAAGGGATTTCATTTCTGCCCCCGATAGTGTGAATGAACTTAATTAAATATTTTTATTTATTTATTTTTTTTAAACTGTGCATTTACATCATATTTTTTTATCAGAAAAAGTATTTTTTTTTTCTCCCCCGCTTAATATTTCTTCTATATTTGGATTTTTTTGTAGCCCTCAAGTTTGGAATAATTTTTATTGTTTAAATCCGCCGTGCTACAGCACAAGTATGAGCAACAATTTGAGTGTGAACAAGAAAACGGACTGTGCAAGGAAATTGCACAAGTGGTCACTAATGCAGTGTACTGTGACATTTCTCCGTAGAGAGACCGGGGAACAGCAGGGCACTTAGAGCAGTTGTAAATTCAGCCTATTATCACTTAAAGAACATATCGAGGATTAAAGGACTGATGTCTCCACAGGATTTAGAAAAACTTGTACGTGCATTCATCTTTAGTAGACTAGACTACTGTAACGCTGTCCTTACAAGTCTCCCTAAAAAGTCCATCAGACAGCTGCAGTTAGT
>JBBBVU010000010.1:27966101-27978588 GCA_037177055.1 Atherinosoma microstoma
CAGCACCGCTGAGTGCTGGGAACCGCGTTGCACTTGCAACACGGGTCCTGCACACTCGCGGCTTGGACCCCTAATAAACATCTGGCTTGATGCTGCCGTGAGGAAACAATATCTTTGGGATCTGTCCACATTGGAAGCCAGCGCACCCAGGACCACAGAGGGCGCCATCACAGGAACCACCCAGATCAGGGCAGGCCATAATCCACAACACAGCCATAAGGGCTGCAGTACAGGACCTTGACCCTTAGGCTTGTACACATTTCCCTATGGCTTTTTTTTGTTTTGTTTGTTTTGTTTTTTTAAACAAAATTTGTCAAAGTTTTCAAAATTCTTCAGGTAATTTATTTCCTTTTGGACTTTTTGTCTAGCAGCCAATGTAAAATTGCCAACCGCACACATATTGGAAATAATTATACAAAGATGAATACCCAGCATGTGGCATCTTTAATCAATCTAGATTCAAGATATTTTTATCAAATAAATTTACAAGTTTTTTTCCCCTGTCATTCAATAACTAATGAAGTGGGACACAATTGTCGGTAATCTATTCAAATATAACAAGTCTACAATAGTATATTTTTGAAAAAATCTGAATATCCCAAGCTAGCCTTTTATGTCGCCCACATTGATCTTGAGACATCCCTTCACTGCTGGTGTTTTGTTTCACACCAACCATGTGAATAATTCATGAAGTTAAACTAAATTATATTTTCTCTACATTGCTTAAAGTTCTCAAATAAGTACTGGACACTTCCAAAGCATGAAAGTACATTTTATTTATTTATTAACAGATAAGTATCCATAAACCTCAGCTGGGTTAACTCCAACAGTACTGTACAAGAATGATCGTGATTCTAGTTGTGAGCACGTTGCTGTCTGTTATTGATGTGTGAGACACATTATCATTAATGTGCCATCACATTTAGTAAGTTGTCTCTGTGCAGCTCCAGAAAACAAACAGTGGACGTCATGGTGTAGATGGATACCATGCTAAACAGGCTTTGTGGTGGGATTTATGTATTTTATGAGTGTGCATCTGAAGTAAAATTCATAAAAAGCTTTACTTTTTATCATGTTAAAGCCTCCTAATTATGTTTACCCTCGAAATTTGATCACTGCTGCCTCTCAAGAAGGCTTGGATGTCGATAAATAAAATAAACATTTTTGTCACACCATAATCATCCAAAACAACTGTTAACATGCTGGTTATTTCTCCTCTTTTTAACTGCATGCCCATATTTTATGAAAACTACAAAAAGCTGTCAGTGAATTATTAATGAATTACTGCTTGCTGTCAAATTCAATCTAAATGAATCTGACTAGGAATGAATTGATGCACTTTTAATTAGGCAGAATGTTGCTGCTGCTGAGTGATAACATACATGTCATACACACTCTGAATGAGGCTGTGTGTATTGCTATACGTATCTTGTTGAGAGACACCAGTGGGCAATGAAATGATCAACAAATTTGATCCCAGTCAAATGCTTGACACAGAACATGTAGTGACGCATTACTCTAGGCTGATATATTTACTTGATGATGATAAATGACAATTTTACTTTCCAGGGCTTGCCATTTACATGTCCAATGGAAGATGTTTTTGGAAATAAGAACGCTGTTTTTCATGCATGTTTGGTGCAGGTGACAAATTTATTCTGCATACAATATTTATAGAGTGTATGGCTGTTTAATCACTGTCTGTAGCTTACTGTCTTTATTTACTGAATTCAAAAAACCTTCAAAATGACATGAACACACAATTTGCACAAATTTCCATACAAATAAAGACAGTGGAAGTATCAAATATAATGCATTATTCAATTATTCACTGGAGGGATGTAAAATAAGGCATTATATACCTAACCATGATCATTTTTTATCATGCTTAGGTATATCATTTCGATATCAAAATTTTTTTGACTACAAGGCAATTTTTTTGAAGGCCTACTTCACAGAGTCTCTTCATGGATTGCATTAAAAGGAAATAAACAAGCAATATATTTGTTTCAGTTGAAGAACATGTGACATGTAAATAACATAAACCAGTTCACAGATAAGTTTCTTACTCTACTTGCAACATCTTCTTACGAAAATAAAGTCTTGTGAGAAGCTGTCACAGCAGCCACATTTCGTGGACATTGGTGGTTGAGTACAAATAACACCTTCTATATACGTGTATTGGGTGTTTTATTAAGAAGAATCAACAATGGTGACATTTTGCAGAGTACATCCCAGTGGCTTGACTGGTTAAATTAATTGCATAGCAGTGCCCATAATGCAGGCAGTCATCAATCATGTGTGCTTGCAGAATGTGTAATATAGCCATACCTCCTGTCGTGAAAATGACGCATCAAGTCCTGTCGCTGATACAGATAGAATTGTACCAGAACACACAATTATTATAGTGCATTGGCTTTGTTTGGTGTATTGAATGAATGAAATCATTTATTTTTGTGTCTGTGACTCAAGGACCCATCCCACATGGGATTATTCAGACACAGTTTTAAAGTAACCAATACAAATTCCGGTCTATACGCTGATCAGACGACTGAGTTCTCACTAACTAAACCAACCAAGTCAAATAGATGAAAGTGTGGCAGGATGTAGGAGGGCCTGGGCAGGGATTGAACCTGCATCCTCCTGGGTGAAAGTAATGCATGCTGACCAGTCAGCCAAAGGGATATCCCTGTAACCAAGTAGCCAGGGCACATCAGCAATTGGAGGCATGGTGACAGGACCCTCACTGTCACAAAGACATGCATTTTAGGGTAATTGGTCTCTAAATTCTCCCTACAAGTGAGTGTGTGTGCGTGAATGGTTGTCTGTCTCTCTGTGTTGGCCCTGCGATGGACTGGCGACCTGTCCAGGGAGTACCCTGCCTCTCGCCTGATAATTGCTAGGATAGGCTCCAGTCCACCCGCAACCCTGAATTGGACTAAGCAGTACTGAAAATGAATGAATAATAATTACAATAATAATCATCATAAAAATAACACTGAGATCAACTATAATAAAGTATGATAAAGATACACACCTCATATTTGTAAGAGCTCAAAGTAAAAATATTGATCCGCATTTAGTTAAGAGTATATCCTGGTGGTGAATAAGAGAAACAGAAGCATTATTAATTTGTAACTCTGCCATAAAATACTTTGAAAATTTCAATAAAACAGTTCAGCACAATTCAAAATGCACTAAATAAAAGAATCAGGCATAAAAAAAAGAAGAAAAAAGAGAGGTAGAAGATAAGTTTCTTAATAAACATTATGTTAGAATAACATTTTGAGAAGGATACTTTGCATTAAGTTCCCTCAGAATCCATTTATTTCATCAGAATAAATCCAATAAAGAAAAGCAAGTCTGATGAATTTGAATCATTTCATTTGTCTTGCCCTTGAAGATATAGAAAAATAATAAAGAAATCCCCCGTGCTGCCGCTCCAGTGGGGTGTCTGCATGTGCCATCCTTCAAGAGAATATGAAATTGCACAGACCTGTAATTAATTCACTCAGGTAATACTATTCATGTGATCTGAGGATGTTGTTGGCAACTATTACAGCTCAGTGTTTTTTGCCAGATATATTGTTTCATCTCTCTCTCTAACCTAATTACTCTTTGTTTAACAAACAGAGCTTCATAAATAGCAGTTACCCATTATTGCTTTAAATAACTGTGGGGCTCCAACATCTTTGCCTCTTAAAACAGGGCAAGCACAGCAATTACCAGAATCAATGCTTCAAATAATTATGGTGAAGGGTATTCTTTTGAAATTGTTAAAGCTTGGACAGAGCATGACTGAAACCCACAACACAAAAAACTGACTAACAAGAATGTTTGCTAACCCACTATTAAGCCATGTGCAGATACAAACAGACCAGCTCTTTGTAAAGAATGATGATTATTATAATAGCTCTTTTATCGTGTCTTATACTTATCAATACTCCTGAAAAAAAATCTTTTCATAGGACTGAATTTAGATGAGGTAAAGCAGAGCATGAAAAATGACAAATTATCAGTGAAGGTATAGCAAAACATTGCAATTGAATATATATTTCATTGTCTGGCATGAAATGATATGGAATTGGTAGAACGCTCTTGAGAAGACCTGACTGTAGCAACCGATGGCCAAAGTAAAAGGATCTGAGACACGGTTTGAGCTAATCGGGTTAGCCTAGTAAATATAAGCATCTTCTTAAGAAGGACGTGGATCGTGGACATACATTAACCCGAATCAAAGCGTCATACTTGCATTGTATTTCTGCAGTCCTTTTTAATTACTCTCCACCGTTGTGTTACATTTGGTTTCTTTGTCTCCAAACATGGAATCTGAAAGAATCCTGCGAAGCATTCTGGGCTCTTTTAGTAAAATACTTTCAAAACTATGCAGAAATAGCTAAATTTATATTCCAAGTATTAAAAGGCAGATCCTCAAGTTATATGTTGTTTTTAATTGGTATGACTGTGGACAAGAGTTGATGCCAGCCTCTTTTTCTGTGTTCTGTGAAACGACGAGGAACATGTTGTTTATCACAGCCAACTCTATCTGTCAAATGAGAGCAAGGCAGGTGACTGAAACAGCCGCTGCTGTACTAGGAGCTGAATTTTGTTTGCCACTATCACGCTTGACTGAAAATAATGCAGGCGCATGCTGTTTTCAAACCTGATGAGCGGTGGGGAGGCCTATCGGTGACACCAAGATCAAGTGGCATAAGGGACACACCAGGGACTGGTTGAAATGACCTGAGCTACACCAACATTTTCGCAAAGTTAATGAGCTGAGAGATTGAATCACAAAGCATAAAAGGACATACAAAATATTGGCAGGAAAATTTGCTCTAGCAGCCATGATTGATTTTAATTGTGGGCATCATTTTGTCACTGAAATAATTAAGATTGATATTATGGGCCTAGATCCTTTTACTTTGGCCAAATCATCACTGAATGATGTCTTTTTACTATCACATGCCAGATACCCTATTTTCTATCAGAATTTACATTTACAAAGATACAGTCAACTATATATAATCAAAAAGAGGACGGATTAGCTTTGTGTTGTCCGTCAAATGCTTTGATTATGTATTGCACATGCATCAAAGATCAAACTGTAAATGAGACATTTTCCGTAGGTCCCACAGAAAGACTGTGCAGCAACCCTTTTTCCACAATGAACTTATACCTCTTGAGACATATAAGTGCATGTCAGAGCAGAAAAGATGAGAATCGGACTCTTTTCTTTAAAATGCCAAGGAAATCTAGAAGAACTTGCACATTTCTTGGCTTTTCAAACAGCACTTGGAAAACTTTAATTGTGGTACAAAAAGTATACGTAGATTTACTTCATGAAGATTGCATTTCTGTCTGACGCTGAGGGTTGTCAGTGGTTGACTGTGTTTGGTAATGGCGGTGTGTTTCCATTGGTGAGGAACACTGGACATACAGAGACCAGAGGAAAAATGACATGCTGTAAAGAATACACTGAAACACCCTTTTACTGATGGAAAGGAGATGGAGCCATCCCATGGTTCCTTGCAGTACCTATTTTTCACTTTTGTGGCATTTTCCCCACTTTTCATTAGTTTAAATGATCAATCGTAACAGTAAAGTAATATATTAATGGGTTGTCTCCCTTATAATAACCTGCTTAAATCTGCCATTAGGAGTCTCAAATGCTTTTTTTCCCATAGTTGTCAGTTGAATGTCTTCACAGTTGTAATTTTAGCACTGGCAGTAGGAAATACTTGAGAGAGTGAGGCTCATATCAGATGAAATTAAAGGTAGCTTATTTCTTTGTATTTTTTCAAGCATGTCGACTTTGTTATTTAGTTTCATTGAAAAGAGATAATGACAGACTTTAAGTGCATTCAATGGCTTTTGATGGTTTAATAAAGATCTTAAGGATCCTTAATATGACATGACTGTTTCCAGTTTGAAAAGGCAGCGTTATCTGCAGGTGTAGACCTTACTTCCCAAAGAAGATGGTCAACATACCAAAAGTTACATCATTGAATTAACTGATAAATCAACAGATAAAATAGAGCAATTACAGTATTACAGTTATTTACTGTAATAAATGTCCATGTTTGTTACAAGTCTTCCTCATTCAAAATTTAAAGCAGGAGAATGTGTAGAAATTCTAACTTTTATTTAATATATAGAAATATTCTGGCTATACTATATAATGGATTTCAAGATGAACATGGAAGCATACAACTCCAATTACCTTAACTGTTTTATTACATGGCATTTGGTATCACGGTCTTCGCAAATTTGCTTGTTGCAACCTGTCTTTAAAATAGAAAAGTCATATGTTGCCAAAACTGCATTATTAAACTGCAAACTGGTGTGATGGTGTCTGATGTGTCATTTATTATTCTGATACGCAACCTGTAAATCTGAAGCGAAAGCAGCTAAAATGCAATGAAATTAAAAATAAGGACACTGACAATAAATAAGGATTAATGACACAAGAAATTCCAGCTGAGTCTAAGCATTAAAGGCACATAGTTTTTCCATATAGGCTTTCTGCTTTGTGCATTATTGAAGTTTCCAAGTTGACACAAGCGCATTGTCAACTATGTAGATGTTACATAATTCATATATTCCACAATGCATAAATAATTTCCTAAAGTTGTAACATTTACATAATGTAGGTTGTGTTTGGATTTAAGTCAGTGCAGTCTGCCAGGGTATGAAATGGAGCTTTATTTTGTGCAGTGAACTATAGCCTCCCTCCCACATTTCTTTCTCCAATTAAACTTTCTATACTTGCTAAATAAATCCATCCTTTACAAGGATGAATGAATCAATAATGTGTGTATCTAAAATAATCCAATTATGGGAACCACATGGAGCCAGCATCTTCTGAGTGACAGCAAAGCACTGCAAGAAAAGCCAAAAAAGTTTTTCATATTGCTGCTTGGCCAAGTCATATTGAAAGGTGAAGGGAAAATATTTCCTTGCTTTTTAACAATCTTCCATCAACATTTATGTTTCATTTAACTTAAGAAAGATATGAGCTAGTAAAATTATATCAGTACAGTCTAAAGTTTGCACCTACAGTGCAGCCTTGAGTCCTTGACTCTCCTTTCCAGGTTTCCCAAACATTCACACATCAGATTTTATGTACAAAAACCGTTTTCGATCATGCAGGCGAACAATTCACAGGTCACAATAACTTCAAAGACCAACAGATTGGTCAGGTGAGTCAGTGACCCCATGTGAGCTTACTGACCCTTAACGTGTGAATGTTCCTTTAACGTTTAAAAGCCCAATCACCCCACCAACTGGAACTGGAAAAGTCTTTCATATGAGAGTTGAAAAGTCTTCAAGAACCAAGAAATAGGAGTCCAGCTGTCCCTTTCAAACTGAACTTAAATGGAAACCTTGCCAACAACAGCATCAGAGTCCACCAAAGCAAAAAGGAGAGCTTTCCTTTTCATGCTGTGCTATGGCATTTGCCTGTCCTTCACAAATAAACAAATAAATAAGTGCAGCGACCTCTATCTGTATTGATATTTTATGATGAGGTCAGAAAACATGGTCTTCACATCTGAGCAAGGACCTGTGATTATCCGGCCTACTAACCATCTTAAACTTAGACCACGGTGGAATACCTGAGCAGATAATTCAAGTGCATATTTTTCTGCTTGGAGACCAGAGAAACTTCACCTGATCGTGCCTTGATTTTACGCATGGACTCCTTTGAGATGCAAAGCTTTATGGATACATGTCAGCTCGCTGTGTAGGCAGCGTGTCACCGTGACACTTCATATCTGTCGCATGAATAATTGCAGTGAACGTGTGACTAAGTTTTACAATAAGTAATTCCCTTATAAAATATCATATAACAATAACAATAACTCTATGGTAGATTATCATAGCCAGTATCCAGCATATCAGTGTGGTTTCCTTATAAAACAATTTAGCAAGTGAGTGATTTTTTGCCCGAGTACTGTGAGAAGCATTTAATTAATGCAGCATAAATATTCAAAACATTAGCCGTCACAGTTTCCCTTTACTTAAAGCAAGTTGATCATTCTGTCTTTATTGTGTTTAGCATTTCAATGGGGTTTGTCATAAACAGAAAATATGTGGTTGCCAGTAAATCTGCAAAAAAACAAAACATTTAATCTGAGCAGATTGACACATAAAAAAGTAATTCTTTTGACCATGCATCACACTTGTTTCTTTTAAAGATAGGATAGCAACACTTGTTAGGCATAGCAATCTATATTTCATCCAGTAGACGCATGACAGGGTGCTTTCAACTCCCGCAGCAAGTTAAAATAATTAAACCAAAATCTCTATAGTTGTGGTAATGGACATGTATTGTGGATTTTTGTGTGTCACTCTACACAGTACTCAGAGTAAGGTATTTCATTGGGGGTGTTTATGTTTTAAACATGTTTTGTATCTTTTGTAGAAGTGGTAGAATTGATAAGAAAATTAAAGAAAAGCCATTAAAAAGAGATTTTCATGCTGGACATTATTTCACTGCCAGTTTCTAATGGCACAAATTATTTTCCCTAAACCTAAAACAAATACTCTTAACAGCTAAATCTCCCTTCGTCTTCAACTTATCATCCTAACCAAATGTTTACTGAAGGTGGAAGTTTAAAAGCAAACTAAGTTTTGGGTGAGATGGATGATAAACTGGGAGATCCTCCTTGATAGTCGTGTGTAGCTTTGCCACCAGAACCTTCCCACCTTTAACCCTTTAAGACCAAAGAAACACATTTGTGTCTCACAACAGGAATCAATACATGGGCGGCTCTGGCTCAGATGGAAGAACAGTTGTCTACCTACTGGAAAGTCTATGGATCGATTCCTGGCTTCTCCAGACTATATGCTGAAGTGTCCTTGACCAAAATGCTGAACCCTACGTTCCTTCCCGATGTGTCTATCGGGGAATGAAAGGTGTGTGATAGTAAAAAGCACTTAATATACTAACCAAAGAGGTGCTGTATTTCTGGGTGAATGTGAGATGTGGTGTCAAAGCACTTAGAGTGGTCAACATATGACTTTAAAAGCGCTATATAAGTACCATGTTTTCCTAAACCTATCCAATTTGTTTTCATTGCCCAAACAAAACCGAACAACCAGAGTTAGCAAAATTAATAAGTAAATAAATAAACAAATTAATACTGAACAAAAAAAAGCTTCCATAGAATGTTTTTTTACATTTTAAAAAGGAAAAGTTATCCTTTTGTGACAGTTACACAGTTACACAGATCACAAATACAGTATAACTGTATTCATTTCTATATAAATTATTTTAAAGTTATCAGTTCCCAGAGTCAGAACCAGACATGGAGAAGCTGCATTCAGCTTCTATGCTCCACATGTCTGAAACAACCTCCCAGAAAGCCTCAAATCAGCTGAATCACTCCTTTTATTTAAATCCAGGTTAAAGACCCTCCTGTTCTCTGCTGCATTTACATAGTTTATATTTAAAAGTCCAATTCTGTACTTTCTCCTTTTAGCTTGAAATTTTAAACTTGATCCTATTTTTAATCTAATGTCCTTTCTTTCTCATTTCTCTTGCTTTTGATTACAATGATTTTTTCTGGTTGTTTTCATTTATTTTATTTCTTTTAAAAGTTTGTTTTTGTTTTTAATGTACTTTTCAATGCTTTTTCAACACCCTGCTGTAATTCTTCTAATGTTTTATGTAAAGCACCTTGAATTGTTTTGTACATGAAATGTGCTGTACAAACTAACTAGATATACTATAATATACAATATATTAACTAAATAACTAACTAACTTCATATATAAATAAATAAAAGAAAATATATAACCAAAAGCAAGAATCAATAGATGACATTTTGTGTCACAGCCATGAGACTGTGTTGCATGTACCAACCTTTTATGTTCTCATGAGAAACGTTTGCACCAGGTATATTTAACTTTATATTAAACTTTAATCCTTACCAACAAGATTCTGTCTGAATACATGTGTTTATGCATGGATGCTTTATATGCCTGTCACAAGTGTTTGATTATGAGTATGTGTTTTGCCTATGTGGTCACACGTGACCACACCATAAAAAACTGAAGGCTGAGTCAGTCTGAGGGACCAGTCAGGTATGATTAGATGATGTGAGGCTCGGGTCAAGGTTAATGTCTTCTATCAGGCGTGGTTTAAATTGTGGCGAACATCCCCTCTCCCTCCCTCGCAACTCTCAACATGGAGCATACTGTGAGCTCCATCCCCTAACATGACCTTGGTTTCATCCATTTTTCATGAGACAGAATGGCAAAGAGAGTAGGGCATGCCATTGCAGCAATAATTAGTCAGCAAAACGAAGGACCTTTAAACCCCTGGTTCTTATTTGGTTCTTCTATCAACATATTATTCTTCAACGAATTTCATTGACCAAAGAGATGTGGTCCATGCTAGACAATAAAAAAGAAAAAAAGAAAATTAATTGTTTAGTCAAGTACTTTTACTAACGCCCATCATGAAAGGCTTTGCTCTGTGCTCTGCGTTAAAATTAGATGCAATTTGTCAGTAAAAAAATAGAATTATTTGATTTTATGTAAGTGAGAGCCTGTGAAAGAGAGAGAAGGAGGGAGAGACCCGGGTCTTTGCAAAGCGGAAGCTGTCAACCAGGGATTAGCAGAATGAGCAGAAAACCTACAATAGACGGCAGCTTATATACATTAGAAGACAGGATTTCAGTTTTAATCCACTATAAATGAGGAAAAAAAGCCCCACAATACAATCACTAACAGTAGGCCTAAATATCTACATTTCTTAAGCTTAAACTAAGAATGTGAAGAACATGGAAAAAAAGAAAAGAAAAACTTAGTTATGGTAATTCCGCTTAAGGAGAGAGATAAAAATAGTTAGTACCTGGGAGGGAGACATTTGAGTCAGTAATGTCCTTTTCTTACATGATGGCAAAATAAAAATTCAACAGGCCAATAATGAATAATTGGATGAAATCTATTTTAAATTCCACATGGCATAAAAGCATATCCAAACCAATAATAATACAATGAAGGTTTTTTTTTTTTATCCACGCATTATTCTTTTCAGATAAGCCACAGGCAAAATTTGCTTTATCTATACTGTTGATATATAATTACTTTATTGTACCGTATCATAAAGGTACAATGGAGCTATTTGCAAGCAGATGTTAATACACAAAACAGTGATTAAAGAAAACTGGGGCTCATTATTTAGCTGAATTTTAGAAGTTATTTTGTTGGTTTAACAGGGAGGCATTCAAGGGACAGCACTTATCACCCAAGTGAGCAAACATTGTCTTGATGGTAGCAGCATTTGACTGAAGGCAAAAATTGGTGGTGGTGAAAATAGTCAGCCCTGATCTCACGCAGGGAGCAGGTGTCACTAGGTGTGTTACGTGATGTAAAAGATCTGTGAAGCTGGAGACACCGAGTTGCACCATGCAGAAACGATACAAAAAGGGTGAGTTATTTGATTTGTTGTTTTGGAAAACATTTTGTAAACCTGTTTATTCATTCTTTTTATCTAGAAAATAACAGAGAAACACTCAATATCAAAGCTGGTTTTGGTATAACCAGATAATGTCAGCCACGAAAAAACAGCTGCTTTCTCCCACAGTGTGTAGATCCCAAAAACAAATCAAAATGTTACACAATTTCCAAAAAAGAAGCTTTTATTATGCAAATATAAATAGTCAAAAAAATAGTCTTTATTGACCGCTGTAACACATTTATTAAGGCTTGGTTCAGTTATCCGATGAGAACTACAGAATATAATATTTTAATAGAAGAGTAAAAGTGAAAAAAAAAAACTGAATAGGAAAATCTATAAACAGGCAACACAATAAATTTGATATTGTTTCCATAACTTTGGCAGAACTTTTTCCCCATTCAGTCTTATATAACTGTTCAATATTACGTATAATATTATGTTTTCAGGCTCTTTAATTAAATTTAATCTAATAATTAGTGTTTTGCTTTTTACAAATGCCATAATTTTTATGAAATGTTTTTTGTTAATTTTTTTAATACACAAATTGAAGGTGCACAATCCTGTCTGCAAGACTTCTTATATAGTCAGGGGAACACAATTGAAATGTTAAGTCAGAACAGTATCTATTTGTTATCAACCTTTTCACTGTTTATTAATGCTGTTATCTCCGTTAAATTAGATGCATCAGGTAATATTTAGTGCTATAACATTTTTAACATAAATGAAAATGTGTAATTTAAGCCAAACTATGAATTTCTTTGAACTCTAATAAAACAGTTTCAAACTGAAACAGTTCATGTCTCAAAACATAAGTAAAAAATGTATTTTTCTCCCTGACAAGAGTCCTGCAAAATCGAGCAGCATTCTTCTTCCCAAAGACAACTTTTCTGCTCATTAATTGTGACGAGTTTGCTTCCGGTGTCAAATCTGAATTCATTTATGTCATGTCTCGGCAAATCTGTTGAGTGTTGTCTGTCATGTCTGGTTTCTTGTTCTGGCTTGTCATGTTTTATTTTG
>JBBBVU010000010.1:28024228-28054219 GCA_037177055.1 Atherinosoma microstoma
TATTTATTTATTTATTTATTTATTTATTTATTTATTTATTTATTTATTTATTTATTTATTTATTTATTTATTTATTGCCTTTACTAAACATTTGCTGCTGTTCTATAAAGCTGCTGCTGTATGAGACTCCTACACTATGTTGTGGTATAAAGCAACATTTATGTGAATACCAGGATGCTTCATTGTGACATGATAAGCATCGTTACTCAGTTAACTTCTCAATGGTTTTGAAGTTGTGAATTATTGACGTACGTGAGAATGCGGGTAAATAAAAAATTCAGCCATTGAACGTTAAATGGAATTCAGCCAATTCTAAATCAAATCTAACAAACTATACAAAGTGTGAAAGCACAAAAGCCGATTTTTCAGATGGAGTAGTTTTTAATTAGAAGTCAGTAACCAAAACGTCTTCACTCCCAGAGTGTAATAATGATCTGGAGACACTCATAAGAAATTATTTGGCTTTGGTTTGTGACAAACGGCTGCAGCAATATTTTTCATTTCCTTGTTTTAATTCATTTGCTTATTACTTTCTGCTCAGTTTGATTTAGGCAGTTGAACTACTTGGTTATATATACAGTACAAACCCAAAACTTGGTTTGGGAAATGAGTATGAACCTATTGGCCCCTGTTGTTTCTTATGTGTGTGTCAGTTTACACCTGGTGTAACAACGCAGCATGTGTCTTGAGTGACTATTCTCCAGTTCTTTATGAAAATATCACAATGTATTTACTTAAACAAAGGTGGTTTATTAATTTATTTTTATTGCTGCACCACACTAAGCAGTAACATTTAACAGCAAAGGTAAAAAGTTCAAACTTCCCACCAGTTACCTCCTGTGGCTAGAACTTGATACCATCTGGATTTTGCTCCAAACAAGTAAACAAACCAATTTCCTTCATTGTTTCTTTCTGAGCTCGGGGCAAATTTCTCTTTTTTTCAGTTCTTACCTGAGATAGGTGTCTGATCACCAATATGTTGCCTTCTTAGGACACGTAAACAAAACTCTGAGATTCTCTCCAACAGAGTAATGTCATCAATAACAGGTTCTGTCTGCTGCAAGTTAGCATCAAGGGCTAATTTAGCCAAGAAAACAAGAGCGACTAGTTTCCTTTGACATGTATTGGAAAATCACACATCTGGGAGCTGCGTCTGCCATCAGATTCACAGCTCTGCCCTGATCCAGTACTATCTATTCATGTTGAATTTGTAGAGCTGTATCACTTATCAGGATATCCAGCTTAGTTTTTGAAGTGGAGTTGTGTGAAGTAGTATTCAGTATTTTATAGTCAGTAGACAGCAGTCAGAATACTTTTTAGTTTGAAGAATTACATTTCCTAACAGGAGAACGAAGCTCAAAGCTATACTTCTGCACTACTTTCGAAACTGGACATTACTATGTGAACCTTTTGTGGTCGCTCATATTGTAAGTTCTAAGTGGTACAACTTGCCCATAAACACTAAAGGGGAGCAAATTGAATAAAAAACAAGTGCCATTATACACCTCTTTAAAACATGACAAAAAAGAACATAAAAAACACTTGGACACCAAGCAGTGTAATAACCTTAAGTACCCGTTAATTTCACGGAGCATCAGGAGCACAATAAATAAGAAAAAGGAGTTTAATGGTTTATTAGTGAGGATGCAGTCGGGTGGGCCCTTGGCAGTGTTTTGAATAGGCAGTCAAAAGCTAACCTGTCACACTTCAACCAGGAGAAAAGTTGGCTAAATATGGCAATTTATCAGGAAGGAGCCTGCACACTTTAGCTGGCCTATAAACAAAAGTATCACAATTATTTTCTGTATTTTTGTGTAAAAAAAAATCTTTCTTTGAGAGAAAGAAACATGTTTCGCAAGAAGTGAAAGCCAGTTAAAAACAACTACAGATGCATCTCAATGCCCATCCAATGCAACACATTTTCATGCTGTACACTGTTTCAAATTCTTCTGCATGTGAGATTTCAGTTAAAGGTAGAGTAGGAGATGTTTTCCAGGAGCATTTTTTACTACACTCCTGTGGAACGGGCAGGACTAAAAAAGCAACATGCAATCATTTTAACCTCCCCGCTCTAAAACAAAATTGGATGGTGATATGTATCAAACAGAACTGTCATCTGGCATTTTTCCAGGACCTCCTACCCTACCTTTAACTTAACATTTGGGTTTTAGTTTTTCTGTCTGAAAACAGAATGGTTTAGGGCCAAAATACATTCAGGAACTTCTGGTTAGTTATGAACCAACTAGATACCTCGGGTCATCAGGGTCAAGTCTACTTTCAGTTCCCAGAGTCAGAACTAAACACGGAGAGGCAGCGTTCAGTTTTTATGCTCCTTATATGTGAAACAAACTCCCAGAAACCTGCAGGTCTGATGAAAGTCTCAGCAGTTTTAAATCAGGGTTAAAAACTTTTCTATTTGCAGCCTTATATTAAAACAGGTGATATATCCTATTTTCTCTGAGGGTTTCTTTCATTCTTTCTTTTGTTGTTTATTTTGTTATTTCACTTTTGTTTTTGATTCTTCTTAATGCTTTCTGCAACCCACTCTAATGTTTCTAATATTTGTATGTGAAGCACCATGAGTTGTCATGTACATGAAATGTGCTATACAAATAAACTTGCCTTGCGGAATATTTTGCTTGTGTTGTTTCTCTTGTCTATTTAGATTTGCTGATGACAATCTCCCGCAGGTTCGATAATTAGTTTCCCAGGTAAGCTTCATTAGAGGAAAATACTGAAGAGAACCTGACAAATGATTAACACAGCCCGAGTTTTCATGCAGGATGGGGGGGAATAAATGCCTTTTGAAAGGAACTAAAACAATGGACATTTCACAAGGACGTTCCAGAGGCTTGCAGTTGTGCATTCCAGCAACTCTGAACCAATGCTCACAAAGAGAAACATTTACAGTAGCTCAAAAATACATAAAGCCTAAGTTGTATTGTCTTCATTATATTGTATTGTATTGTCCCTGATGAATAGAGAACATATAGAACCACTGATGTTTTGCATATAACGTATATCGCATTAAGCTAATGTGCAACCCTTCCAGAAAGACGCCGTACTGGATGGTTGATGGAGGGCCACTATGTCCCAACAAGGCTACGACGTAAGCAAGGTGGTGGTGGGTGATGTTTTGTACCGGAATAATGGGGAATAAGATGGTAGGGCACTTTTTTGGTGTCAAAATGACCTCCACAAAATATGTGCAGTTTCTAAGTGATTATTTCCTGTAGTGCTATAAAAGGAAGAACCATGCTTTCTGCAGTTAAATCATTCTCAACACACATCCCATGCAAGATAAAGATAATGTTATATCTTCGGCTTCTAAATGGGGGGGGGGGGGCTGATGATGTGGCCATCATCATCCCTTAATCTTAACACAAGAACCTGTGGAACATGCTAGTATATTTTTATTCTTCAGAAAAATGATTGATATAACGAAAAAAGAAAAAAGGAAAAATGAGATGCGTTCATTCTGTGATCTTAATGTTTTGAATCTGTTAGGCATAATGAGTTGGAACACTGTATTTTTGAGCGATTGGCTGTTTTCATCATTAGCAGTCTCATGTGCAAGGACCATACCACAACAATGTGAGTTTGGTGATTTAAGAAAGGTTTAAAGTAGGATGAGGTTGAGAGGTTAACTAAGTTTGTCATCTGGGGTGTCATGATCACATACCGGTTGATGGTCATCGAACTGGATTCACTGTCATTCACAAAGATTATTCACTGGAAATAAACAAAAACAACAAAAAAAAAATATATAAACATAATAATTTGCACCTCGGTGTAGTGTCCTGACATAGTGTGAATGAATGTAAACATGTTTGTATTCCCACAGTGCAATGACCTTTTCCTATTTATCCTTGGTCTGGCTGATATTGCTTGTGGAACAGTTTTACCTTGATGGATACATCTAATCAAAGCTGCATATGGTGAAAATATAGCAAATTTCCATTTGCTTCAGTCCTTGTTATGTGTCTTACAAACTACTCAAAGCAAAAATGTCATACGCAGTAAAGACAGAGCAGTCAGCTGATTGACTGACTGTAGTATTAAAAGGTAATGGCGCCTCAATGCAATACAATGTGCAGTTTATTATAATAACTATTTAAGTCTACATATATGCTTCATCTTTACATGTGTGTTACAAAATGAATCTGTCAGTAAATTTGAAGGCAGACTGACTGAGCGAATAAGATGAAACCTCTGTACAGCTATGGAGCTGGATATCTACAAAAGCCTTTCTCACATTTGACAGTCAGTAATGTTACTTGTAATAGCCTACAGAATCTAAGTACTCATTCAACTAGTAGTGACTTCTGATATCACATGATGTTTGCTGCCAAACTTAAGAATACTGAATACTCAAATTCACTAGTGTGCATAGTCACTGCGTCGGTCTGCAGGTTGAATCATTAAAAGCTATGTTTTCGTATATTTGTTGCTGGTGTTGTGGTTGTTTTTATTCATTCTTTTTTCTGTTTGTCTTATTATAGGTGCTCCTTATGATTATCAGCGTTGTTTTCTTGTAGAGGTTGTAATATGTTTCCTGTTAAGTTACTTAACAGGTGTACCAGCCAGTTGTCTAGTTTCTTTGTTTTAGTTGTGAAGTTGTTGCTGATGCTTTCTCTCTGTTGAATCTTTGTCACCTTTTTTCTTCTCTTCAATCTCTCCCCCTTCATTTGTTTCCTCTTGTCGGGTCCAACATAAACATGTAACATGCAGCATTAAGGGGAGCCTTAAACCCACAAAGCTTAGTTTCATTATATCCACTAAGATCTCCATGGAAAGCAAATTTGCCCACCACAACATGGCAGCCAGACCATCATTCTGCTTGCTATGATATTTATCGGTGTTTATGGCACATACCTGTGAAGTCCATGCCTGCACTGTCCATTCACTTACAGGCAGGGATGAAATGAGCGAACTAAGTTAGAAAAGAGGAAAAGAAATGAATGTGTTGAAGAATTTTTTGTATAAGCTCAGACCTCAACATTTTTGTAAACTTGCTTGCAATTGGGCTGTAAAGTGGTATGGTACTTACCATTGCTGCCTCTTGGCTAAAGGCTCCTGGTTGAATCTCAGCTGTGGCATTTCTGTGTGTAGTTTGCATGTTCACTATGACAGAGTATTAGGGCCACATTAGGCAAAACATTTTTTTTTCCACAGACTTCGAAAATAAAGTTGTAATATTACAAGAATAAAGTCATTTTACAAAAAAAACTATGTATAATCGTGAAAATAAAAGTTGTAATTTTACAAGAAAATCTTTTTAATTCTTTGAGTTAAAAGTCATAATTTCATGAGAATAGTCGTAATATTAAGAGGAAAAAAGTTGTAATTATACAAGAAAAAACTCATAATTTTACGAGAAAAAGTTGTAATATTATAAGAATAAAGTTGTAATTTTATGAGAATAATTAGTAATATTTTAACCAGTAGTTTTAGAAGAGGAATGTTTTTAAAATAAGGGCCGTGGAGCATTTGGTGAAGTTGTACTTCAGCGTAGGTTTCACAAACCAGGATTTACTTAATAGCCAGACCTGGTCGACTGCAGGGTTATCGATGCTGATGGAAACCCCTCTCAGTGGCCCACTGATGCATCCATCAATAACCCTGCAGTTGAACAGCTCCAGCCATTTCCCCCTCCACAAAAGCAACGATCTCCTTCACAACTTCACAAATGCTTAAAGGCCCTCATTCTAACAACTTTCCTCTTCATAAACAACTGGATAAAATATTACAACTTTATTCTCTTAAAATTACAAGTTTTTTCTCGTAATATTATGACTTTATTCTTGAAGTCTGAGAAAAAATATTTTTCTTAATGTAGCCCTATACTCCATTGTAGTTCTCCCTGCGTATGCATAGGTTCTCTGCAGATACTCTGGCTTCTTCCAACAGTCATGTTAGATTCTAACTTGAGCCTGTGAGCATGCATAGTTATCCTCATTCTTCTCTGTGTTGGGACTGTGATGGATAGGGGGGGGGGTGTCCCATGTGTACTGACGGCAGCTAGGATAGTGTCCAGCACCCTCGCAACCCCAAATGCGATGAAATTTATATAGAAAATGGACTGATGTTTGAATTAAAAAAAAAAAAAATGTATAGAATATACAGTGTATATACTGGTATATAGACATGATTTAACACTGTTTGAACAGCCATGTATCAAAGCAAACATAAAAAAAAAACTAAAGAAATCTCAAATCTTCTGAACAGCTTTGTTTTCTTTCACTGTTGAGAGTGTTGAAACAGTTGTTGCACAGGTTGAAAACAGGAATCGGACGATACAGAAAAACAACAATAGTTTATTTTAACCATATTTTGTGTATGAACTACAAACTCTGGTCTATCATCAATCTCCATATCTTTTAAAGGTCATGAAAGAATGCTTACATGAAAATCAATCTCTTACTCTGTTACGGCATGTTTCTCTATTTTCACTTTTAGAACAGGTTGTTGGCACATGTAAAATCAAAGTTTAAAAATTTTTCTTTTTTGTTTCATTTTATTTTCAAAATGTATTTTTTTTTATAGAAATCTACCACTAGAACAGCATTCCCTCTCAAAAACAAAAAAAAAAAAAGAAGCAGTATGGGGGAAAAAAACGCAATACTAACAAAAAATTAAGATATCTTACATACATGAGACACCTTGACGAAAATGTAACAAATATACTATTTAGAATTTTCTGACAATTTACCCTCAAGTAAATGGGAAAAGAAAATGGTTACAGTTTTAATCATAAACCAAGTAGAAAGGTGATCCACAACCCATCACAAATTAATCACGTAATGATGATGCACACCCAGTCCAATTTATGAATTACAAATGTGTCTGACTCCACAAAAGTGCCATTGTGGGAAGAAGAGTCCAGAAAACAAACAAAAAAAGTATGATTTGAGATTATTCATTATTTTATTTCTGTCTTGGCTGTTTTCACCAAAGGACCTCATTCAAAGTAGAAGTCGTCAGATAGACATTGCTTGCTGGACATTCAGACTGACTCACTGAAGTCACATGTTTAACTCAGAAATTAGAATTGTTTTGATTATCAAAAGGATTCTGCTCAGTGGATCTCTGTACTGTGTATAAAATAGCCATCTCTACTCCATCTCAAATGTTGCCAGGACTGCCATTAATTAATTACGCTTGAGCATCCAGATGTTTTCATTCTTTTATTATTATTATTTCTAAGTCTGATAAAGGAACAAAAATGTCAAAAAAAAGATTGAAGTTATGCAATTTTTGTCAGATTTGTGTCAATTAAAGTCCTCCACACAGGGCATTGTACGAAGACGAATTTTTCTGCACTGTTTTTACAAAAAAAATATGAATAATGATTATTCACAAATGCAATCAATGCACATGTTGTATTACATAATATGGGTATACCAGATTCTGTGCAAAATAACCTTTTATTTGTTTTCTCCTTCATTAATGTCACATATAGTTAATGTTAGTTTAAGAAGAACTAGCATCTGGGTGCGGCCTGTTTTTGAATTGGATTAAAAATATGTCATTGTGTGTAAGGTCCACCTTAAGGAATTCTATCAAATCATCTTTATAATGGAATATGTGTTAGTGAGCTCTTGTTGAAGTATACTGTTGTATTTCGATCTGTTTTGACCAGAATAAGAGCAGATAACAAGTTCAGAAACATGGACAAACAAAAATGATTACAGCTTGAAAGCTAAAGAGTGTTGTATGTGAGGATCAAAGTAAAAAGCAGTATTTTGGGCTATATTTTGGTCAAATACATGACTGAAACAAGATGAGCTCACAGACAATGAAGCAGTTGTTTGAACATTTTTTGTTGATTTAGTGAGAATTCTACAAATAATTTGGTTGCGGGAGTCAGCCAATCCAGTGTAACCAGCCAAAATGTGAAATTCAGGACCACATTGAAGCCTTTTTCAAAATCACCTTTGATGCCTCCAGAAAGAATATTAGACGCTCTGAACATCACATACATTTTTTTGTGCGAAAAAAGCAGAAATTCCCTTAGAATCAGCAGATGCTACGTTATTTGAATTTATCAAAAACACAAAAAAAGGGGAAACATTGGCTGGCCCTTTTAAATAGCAAAAAATTCTAAAAAATGCAGAAAATGCCTGGGACCATCTGGCAAATGTCTATCCAACCACTGTGTTTATGGTACCTGCCACCATCTTTCACAATGGGGACTTTGAAAGACTTTCCATGGTGTGGGCACCTGCAGAGCTGTGTCCAACCAAAGCCCATGGGCACATCAATTAAAATGTAAATTGTGTTGTCGCTAAGGGAACAGAAGAGAGTCAGGTGCAGCTCAAACATCTGGTTGATGCCCGATCTCACAATTTCAACATAACTCTAAAGCCTCTTGTAGCCTAAGCCTTTCCACTCAGGGCCAAGTCCTATGGTTGGCAGGTGCAGGGTATGAATCTGGGGGATGCCAGGCATCCCCATGTGGAAATGTGGTACGCAGATGACGGGCAATGTGTTCAGACAGCTGTATAATGGGTTTAATCTCTTTTTTTCAGTCCATCAGACTGATTCTGACAGCAATTCCGCAGAAAGGTATACGGGTCATTCGGGTTTCTGCATGAAAATGTTGGCTTCTAACAATTCATCTTCATATGCATCAGTATGTAATAGAGTAAGGTAAATGTGAGGTCAGGATACACTGGAAACATTTAGAGGAAATGGGCTTCTGCCAGAATTAAAGATCAGCCATATCAAGACAGACATTACTCCTATCCTGTTCAATTACTTTGATGTTTTTGATGTACTCATTAATGCTGCTTTGACTTTCAGAATCTCAGTGTAATCGATGCTATATTTTCTATAACAATGAGTGGATGTCTCTGAGAAGCCGGGGGACTTAAGTCAAGACACATTTGAGACTGGAGACGAATTCTTTTCCGCATGAATATCAGTAACAGAAAGACAAACAGATCTATAGACTTAAAAAGAATAGTAGTAGGGGCCTCTGCTTCAGCAGTAGTCAAAAGCAGGATGTATTCCCCTCTTGTTCAGTAAGATTCTTAGACTATTGATGACAGAGCAGACAGAGTGTCTAATTAAACAGTGCATTATGGTCAAATTTCATTACTGACACTTTTGTTTAGTCACACAGTGCAAAATGATATACAAGAGATTTATTCATCTCAGTTCGAGATGGTCACAAAAGATTTCATCACTTCATCCACAGCTGGAGAAAAATCCTAAATGTGCTCTAGGTTTGACTGATACATGAGGGAAAATGAGATTGCACTTTTGATCCAAAATCTGTAGTTACAGTAAAAGAACAGCTTAAAAAGGAATGATAATTAGCTTTTTCTTCAACAGATGTCTTCTCTAAGCTTGAAAGCATATTAATAAAACCAATCTTGTAAAGTGGCAGGAAGAAAAAGAAATAAAAACAAAGTGAAACGAAATCATGAATTAAGTGATAAAAACAAACTGCAAATTTCAATTTTTTCTTGATTCAACAACAATATTTTTCTTAAATAAATAACTTCTGTTCTGTAAAGACACTTTTTGAAACAGTAGACATACTCTAATTCCCAAAGTCATTGAATTAACATCACCAGCCCACGGTTTGCCAAACACAAGTCTGTTCTCCCATGTTTGAGCTACAGTCTTAACAACTAATTGTCAGTACTGTCCTGTCAGTAATGCCACTATGTAATTCCATCAGTTTTATAATGTCTCACAAAAGTATTAGATTTGGGTCTCTTGTACATTGTCTTTTGAGCTGGCCCGGATTAGCAAAGGTTCGTGCGCTGAGCTGTGTATGGAATTGATAGTGGAGGCGTGGTTGTACGCAGTCTTGTAGGTGTTATAGTGGTTGAGGTGCTCGTGCTCAAGAGGCGGGAGAGTCAGGTGGCCCTCCATGCCGGGACCTCCCGTGACACAGTCCTCGTCCACGTTAATGATCTCGATGGTGCGCGTGGGTGCATGATGGTTCTGCTGGTGGTGCTGCTTGCGCATTTTGTAGAAGATTATCAGCATAACAGCTGCCATGAGTGTGATTGCAACAAAGCAGCCAATGATGATCTTGGTCGTCTTCATTACCTCATCCAAGCCATTCAGATCTCCCTCTGTGACAGGGATGGTGTAGGTCTTCTCTGTGACCCGAGTGGAGAGCGGGGGTCGGACTGTTGTGGTTGTTGTAGAGGTGGGGGAAACAGTCTCCCATGATCCAGCAGAGGGTGTTGGGCCCACCTTCTGTTGAACAGTTGTGGTGAAGCCTTCATTATGGGGTGTTTCTATGGTTTCCACTGTCACTGTGGTGAAGTAGCTGAAACTGCTGTTCTCTGTAGAGGACACATTGAGTGTGGCAGATGCCGTCGTGTTACCCGCAGAATTACTGACCATACATGTATATGTGCCTGTGTCCTGCATGGTAACATTGGTGAAGTTCAGTGTACCATCATTCAGCACAGAGATTCTGACCTTGTATGCACCGTGTGTCATGATGGAACCGTTGGGTGTAATCCAGCTTACTGAGGTCAACGAGCTGGCTCTGCATTTCAACTCTGCAGCACTTCCCTCTGTCACATTTAGATCTGCAGGAGGCTCCACAATAACAGGAGCATAACAGTGAAAGTAATTCTGGTCCAGCTCGCCAATGTATCGCCCCTTATGTTGGGATGGTGAGCTGCAGCGGGCACAGCAGCTGGTGTTTGCTGGTACCATCTCCTTAAGCCACCAGCTTAGCCAGAGGATGTCACAGTTGCAATTCCATGGGTTATGGTGCAAGTGCACCCTCTCCAGGTGATGTAAAGGAGTGAAGAGATCATGGGGCAAAAGAGTGAGGTTATTGTGGGCTAGATTAAGCTCCACGAGTGACTGCAGGTCATCAAAAGAGTTCCTTTCTATGGTCTGTATCTGAGCATGCATCATCCAAAGCTTTTGCAGGTGGATAAGCCCTTTAAATGAACCAGGTCGGATAACAGATAGCTGGTTTCCAGACATCTCGAGTTCATCCAGCTTTACCAAGGGAATAAGATTGGGAATCTCCTTCAGATTGCACATTCCCAAATTTAAGTAGCGCAGATTGCTCAGCCCTTCAAAGGCTCCTTCTGATATGTAGGAGAGCCGTTTGAGCTCCCCAAGGTCCAACCTCCGTAATGAAGTAACTCTGTTAAAAGCATAGGAGGGAATGCTCTCTATTGGGTTATTCCTTAGCCAAAGCTCCTTCAGTTTGGATAGGTATTCAAATGCCCCATTTGGGATGGTGGTGAGACGGTTATCAAAAAGTTCCAAGGTATTGAGGCTGGCCAGTCCATTGAAAGCCCCAAGCTCAATTTTGCGTATGTGGTTTTTGCTTAACTGCAGAATCTCCAAATGTCTTAGGTGCTTGAAGCTGTCCACCTTAATGACCTGAATGAAATTTTCTTGCAGATTCAGGTAGCGTGTGTTGGTAGAGATGCCATCAGGAACATCTCTCAGGCCTCTGCGGGTGCAGATGACTTTGCTAAACTGATTACTACAAGAGCACACAGAAGGACATGTCTGAGCACGCACCAGTCCCGCCACCACCAACAGCTGGAGGGCCAGGAGCAGCACAAATAAAGGGTCGGAAAAGGCCCGGTTCCACCTAGGACCTCGCATCATCTGCTGCTGCTGAGAGGAGGTCATCTTGTTGAACATTCATAATTCATTGACTGGTATTCCACTCTTTTTGAAGAGGATTTGGGCCCCCTGTAAATGAAATGACAAACAGAGAAGAGGTCCATTAGATGCAGTGGTTGAGCATAATACTGGATTTGATCAAAATCAGTTATTGTAATCTCAAGAAAAAAAAAAACATAACTAATAAAATTTCCCCAGTGGTAGATTTGATGGAATTCACCCTGTCATTATCTTAAGGTTTCTACATCTCTTATAGCATCTTCCCATAACACTCAGAAACAAAATTGCCTTATAATCATTTTTATCAGAGGGCTCTGTCCCTGCAGCCTCCTGGTCAGATAAAGGAAAATCACAGTGAAGTTACTGACTTCTGTGTCAGATATCTGCAAGAGGAAAAAAGAAAAGCAGAAAAGCAGCCACAACTGCAGTGTTGTATGATTTATGTTTGAGACTAGGGGGGCATAAATAATAAGGAAACTTGCCACCCACCCGTCCTTCAATCAAGATATTCAGTCAAGATATCTGGAAAAGTGTGATTACAACTCAAACTTCCTCAAAGGACTGTATATGACCTAATGTCAAACTATAGCCAAAATGAGCATTTTCCAACTCTTGATGAATCACGCAGCTACAAAACAAATAAAAATGACTTAAGATAAATTGTGTGAGAGAGATATATGACAAACATTTATTTAAATTATATGCGGGAAGATTTATAAAATAATAACAATAATCCTAAGATTTTCAGTTCATACTAAGAGAGTTGCAAGGGTGCTTTCAATAAAACTTGATTATATCTCTAAAATATGTCTTTATCTCTTTTGATAGGTCTGAATAAACAGCTCCTTCTTATGTGTCATCATGCCTTGATTACTGTTTTTATTATCTTCTCTTTGTCAAAGAGCTGTAGCTCAGTGGAAGGTGGTTCAAAATGCAGCAGTAAATTGTTTTTACTACGATGAAGCACTGGGAGCTCATTACTCTGGCATTTCCTTCTCCTCACTGTCTCCTCATGGAATTAAGGATTACATTAGAAATTGTATTTTGCACCTGTTAGACTCCGAGGCCCCATGTGGGAACATTTATTCTCTTAAATAAAGCTACCTGATAGATTCTCTAAATCAGTTTATTTAGCTTATGGGATGATTTGAAATACACTCTACAAATAAATTCATTTACTTGATCATACCATTAAAAAAATGTTTAAATTTGAGTTGGTATCTCAACAGATAAATATTATGTTTTGCATCACATGGCAGAGGATTTAATTTCTACAAGATATAAGGATGTGCCAGCTAAAATAAATGTGTTTTACATATGAGCCTTATTTTTCAATGTCTTAGTTTCTGTTATTTACTTTACATTGTAACACAGTTATTGAAAATTGATTAATTCTGGTAGAAGAAGATTAGTTCATCCACCTTGATGGCACAAACTTGGAAAAACTCTAATTTTATGACAAAGCAAATGATCTAACCATTTTTACAGGAACAAGTGAGACTGTTGGTCAATCCATCACCTTGCACGTTTGACAGAAAATTGGCATCACTTTGATAACTTTAGTTCCTCTAGATCTGATTATCACAAAAATACTCAAAAACAACAAGGAGTTTGCTGACTTTTATAAATATCATGCCTTACAATCACGAATGGTCACTTGAATCATTTCTCAGTGGTGCAACATGAACATAATGGTCCTGACTAAAGGAGTTCAGTTGGATAAACAAGGCAAGACTAAACTATTGGCACTAATTCTTCAATTTTCTTTCTTCTGTGGTTCGTTGCTAGCTTTGGTTAAATGGATTGGAGACGATGTTACAATATGATGTATATTGTTGTCAGATGTCATATTACTGTATGAACATGGTTTATAATTATCCAGCTGATGATGCATTAAGTTATAAAAAATCATGTTTAGAAATATTGTTCTGTGTGTCCCTCAACACCCTTTCCGGAGACTTTTCTTGAAGCAGTTACATATCCAGCATGTCGTCCGGCAAACCTGCTCTGGTGAATGGTTTCCAGGTGAATGGTTTCCTTATAGTGCAATGTTCAACAGCAAAAACATATTAAGTGCAAGCTTCAATGAACCTTTTTCCTAGTCTCAATGTATTTGTTAATCACAGAGTTTCTATGTTAAAGTTTTTACATTCTTTTTTCATCATTCCAAAAACGTTTTTTTGTCTCGACTCTCAAAGAAAGGGGAATACTGTGCAGGTTGGAAGTGAGTCACACAGCTAACATAAATAAAGACTAACATTTATAGAGTCTCTAATCTACCTGACCTGAATGTTTTTGAGTGTGGGAGGAAACTGGAGCACATTCAGAATCAATGTGACTACACAGAAAAAGATTTACAATAAAAAAACAGAGATTTAGTGACAACCCAAGTAGAATCTTAGTGATAGATACCAATCTAATGTGAGATATGTATTGCTGCACATAAAATAAATATAAAAATGTGTCACAAGTTCAACTTTGTAATGCACAAATAAGCTGTTATCTATAAAAGAGATTTCACATGAGCTCAAAGAGGCAATTTGATGAAAAATAAACAAATAAATAAATAAGTATCCAATGCACAACGATATTTGCGTCTTATTGTTTTCCAGTACCACTTGTGAGTTATAGTTACATAATTTTATTTATGTATATTAAATAGACTTAACCATAAAATAAATAAGAATTGCTGTAAATAATCAGCAATATGTTTTTTTTTCAGTGCCAGTGTGGAAATATTTTACAACAAACTCAGATACACACACATCATATTACCAGCCCTTTGAAGTGTGTCTGCAGCATTAGCATGACAGCTGACACTTCAGCACTGTGTTGTTGGATTGCAGTATTTTCTGTGTGTAAAGACGCCGCCTAATCTGCAACAGAAAGCTTTTCGCTTCAGAACGAGCAGGCTATTACTGTAACTACTGATTAATTGCTTGATTACTGACTCCATTAATTATTCAATTACTAAATTCAAAGAAGCCAAAGCCTGAGGGTGGAGGAAGAATGTGTTTTCATGCAAGCGGCCAGACAGATGTGACAGGGATCACACACCAGGCTGACAGTCCAATATGGCTCCCTTTTCATTTGTTGGAATGAAAAACGTGCACGAACCAAGTGAGGAAGTTACAATTCAGGGCAACATGAAATTTCTGTTTGCATTCTATTTTTACCCTTTAATAGGAAAGTATGAAGCTGGAAATTTCCAGGACTATTAGTAGAACACATTTATCATTTATCTGAGAACAATGCTTTCCTGAGGTGTAACTGAGTCAATGACATGACCCACTAAAAAAAACACACTGGACTTGGGTTTGCTGAACGACTCTCCCACAACCCCTGTATCTCATTCCACTATTCACTCATTGCCCTACTCAAGAAATCAAACCTTGCGAAGGGATAAACAATGAATCAGCAGAACTTAATCCAAATTCCATCCGCTGAAAATACAAAGTTGTTTCATAAATCAAAACGATATGTAAGCAGGCTGACAATGAAAGCTGCAAAACTGGATTTACATGGTGCAGTGATGGAATTAGATGAAGAGATAACAGAAATGAGATTATGAGAAGAATGACATTTTCAACTCTCTTGAAAAAGATCATAAACTGCAAACTGTCTTTGTTTGGACGAGAGAACGAACGAATGACCCAGATTAACGGGAGGGGAGACAATTGAAGAGCAAAATCTGCAACAATTCTGAAATCATTTCTTCCATTTTAAATTGGAGCGGATCACACTAGAGCCAAACACAGAAAGTTAATCTGCTTATCAGCCTAGATGACAGCAAATAAAAAGAAAAGAAAAATTTCTATGGAAAAATACATTTCCACATCGAGAGGAGCCAGATGAGGTGGCTCGGGCATCTGGTTAGGATGCCTCCTGGACGCCTCTCTGGGGAGGTATTCCGCGCACGTCCCACCGGGAGGAGACCTCGGGGTAGACCCAGGACAGGCTGGAGGGGGTTACATCTCTCGGCTGGCCTGGAAGCGCCTCGGGATCCCCCCGGATGAGCTGGCTGATGTGGCCGGGGAGAGGGAAGTCTGGGCTGCCCTGCTCAGACTGCTGCCCCCACGACCCGACCCCGGATAAGCGGACGAGGATGGTACGGTACGGTACGGGAAAATAAATTGATTTATCATTCAAACTTTTTTCACCTCTTCCATCTTATTTCCAACAGATGTTTGACTGTAATAAAATAAAGCAATTCAGAAGTAATAAGATGGAAATAAAAACAAAAAACTTTGCCATGTGCTGAAACATACAAAAGAAAGTTTCCCTTTGACGTGAATAAGATTATAATTTTACCAGAAGAAATAACTATTCTCATCGGCACATACAGTAGAGTATGTGTGATTAAGCCTATATCATAGAAGCATATGGAAGACCTGCTGGTCCACTATAATGTGCCAGTAATAGGTTTTAAATTGTCAAATCTTAGATATGACGCTATACAACTGTTTTTAAACTATGACAACCAAATGTGAAGAGGCTGGAAATGACATGGATGGTATTACTCCCTCAGTCAGAAACCTCACACAGTTTCTGTGTTATAATATTGTTGTTTTAAGTCTGTAATATTGTATATGTGTTTTTTGTACTGCTTTGTTGTTTAGGCAGCAAAACTACTTCTGATTTAAGCTTTTTGTTTTTAGTCACGTCGAGGCAAGAACACTACTTAAGGTACTTAAGTGTTGTACTGATGAGATTTCCCTGTAATCTTTATCACAATACTGAGCTGGAATTAATCTAATCGTCAGTAGTGTATATGTAAAATTATTTACATAACAGGATTATGGCTAAGACTTACCATGAAATGTTTAAATGCTTTCCTATCTAACCAAAGAAGACCAGATTTTATCTGTCAACATGCAAATACTGTGATGCTCTAACTTGACAGAGGTTGAACATCTTCAAGTTATGTCACGATCAAAACTCAACTCTGGATGGCTTTGAAATCTCAGGTGATCGTAACAAATAGATTTGATTTACCCCTAATTTGGCTCAGCTTAGAAAACTGCAAAGATAATGTCAATCAAGACAAATATCAAAATCTGCAAACAATGTAATTTTGGATTTAGAATTACAAGTACTTGATGCTTTTTGGCAAATATGGATCCATTTGATGTATTTGAAAGAAATTTGGTCTCCAGAAAGCTAATGTTTCTACATATATCCAGGTATGTAGCGTGGCATGGGAAGGACTAATTCTATCGATGGTCTAATTTGAAATGCGGAAAATGATTTTTAGACGGCATTTACACTGACAACAAAAACACCTGCTATAATTGGATATAGTCCTTGAAGTTATACTATTGTAGATAATTTCTTATTTATATTTACAATGATCCATATTGTATATTGATACGTATATACAAATGTTCATTGGGAAAATATTCATTTTATTTATTTAGTTATATTTTATTAATTTGTATTATTCCTGTGGTTATTGGTATGCTTTTCTGTTTCTACTGTTACTGTTTTTATCTCTTTTTCTGTCTGTAAATTGCTGCTGATTCACATGTTCATTTTCCTTTTAAGTGATAAATAAATAAATATCTATGTAAATTGCTGCTGATTCACATGTTCATTTTCCTTTTAAGTGATAAATAAATAAATATCTATTTATCTAGATATATCTCAAAAGACACTAAATATTTTACCTAATGATGAATGGACAGCAACATTTTTTTACTTGAGAACAATAAGGTTCAAATGTTCTAAATGTGCCACATAATAGCTGGATACAATTACAGCATATATTTAAAAAATCCATGTATAGCTTTAAAAAAAACTTCTTTGCAATAGCTTCAGGCTTACAGTGCTATACTGCAACAAATGCACATACAAATGTGGCTATTAGAAAATAACTCTCACCACATTATTCCTTAGGGTAATGTGGTCAGGTTACAGTTACATCAGCCAACCGGCTCTTCATCGTTTTTCCACAAACTGTCCCTGAGGACCTGTCATCTAACCACTTTAAGTTGATCAGAGGGAAAGACATAGAGACCAGAGACCCATCTTTTAAATGGCACAAGAAATCAATATGTTTGCATGAATACAACAGCTGCATCATTACTTTAGAGTCTTCGCCAGATAGCGTCATCACTTTCTAATGAGCTGTTTTTTGTGTGTATTTGTGCATGTGTTACATTTACAAAATCCATAGGCAAAAATAAGCAAAAATAAAATTACATTTTCTAAAAAACATCTGGTCTACTTTTCATGCTGCAGGCTAAATGACAAAATGTTTTTGACATTTCTACTTTCAACATATCCCCTATAGATCTCCTATGACTGGATGCACAGACATAGGTGGTTATTTATACAAATTCTGCCTATTTGCATCTATAATTAGTCAAACTACATTATGAAAGATCTAAAGCTCATGAAACACTGACCCTGATGGAATACCATAATCTCACATGTGGAGCACAGCTATTCAGCTAGTCATGGCTATATATATTTTAAATCATCTTAGTGCGTACATTGTGCTGCACAGCAGTTTCCCCTTGCTTATAGTCTCAGACCTTTTTCATGAACACTCTAATTCTGGGGTCTGTATCGTATTTTTGCAATATAAATCAGTCAGAAATATCTGAATTATTTAGCAATGCTACAGGAAATTCAAATAGGGCTCATAGCCCTAAAAATAGGTCTTATGACGCCACTGCTTGAATTAAAGATTGAATGAATTTTTTTATTTTTTTTACATGGTCAACAAACATTTATTTCCCTCTCATAAGCTGTCATAAACAAAATCATGGCTTAATGTAAAGGTGAAGAAGGTAAGAGGGGTCTGTCTTCACTAAGTTATTGCCTGAGTGTCTGCTGATTATGAACTTTTCATTAAAGGGTGAATGACAGAAGCTTTGGCTCTCACACTGCATTGGATGGATGGAAAAGGATGCTAAAAAGAATGTTAAGTGTGAGACGTTTGTGACAGAGGAAGGTCAGCGTGTACTGCAGAGAAAGACAGAAAGAGGGAGAGGGAGATTAATGAGATATAAATCAAATCAGGTCATGTCTTGATAATGCCAGCAATCTTGCTGCAGCTTCAAGTAGAAACCAGAATCCTTTTAGGATTCCAGAGTGGGAGGGATACCCACCACATGAATCACAGACCCTCCTTTATCATCTTTGCCGACTTAAAGCTTAAAGAAAACATGAAAAAGAGAGATTAAACGATCTATTAAAGCCTATGTGTTGCAGCAATCACATGGTTCAATTTTTTGCCATGTAGTTATATTTTGCACAGTCTTTTTGTCACTGCTGATGTTATCTTGCGTTTTTGATGGGTTAAAGGAAGGACACAATATCTTGCCCTTGAGCCAGCATCGGAGGCTGCAATGTATCAGCTGTAACAATGGTGCCAGTAGTTGTATAATCTTCTGAATGAGAGATATTCTCAGCATTTGAATCCAAAACATAAGTAATGTGTGCAGAAACTTTAAAATAAAAACTATTCAGATGATAAGAAGAACATTTCTTCTCATGAGTTTATTTTAATCCAGTATTTACCATAAAAATAAAACTATCAAGATAAAGAAGACAAATTTACGGTCAAGCAGGACGAAGCATGACTGCTAAGTAAGAGCATGAGGAAAAAGCTGTAGTCGTAGTTTCTAAACACCCCAGATCCCAGTCCAATAAAGCTCCTGCAAGATGCAACAGAGCAATGCCAAACATTTTGGTCGCCCCTACTACTCAGGTATTAGTGCAGCCACTTTATGCCTTTAGGGTAATACGTTTTCATAATAAGTCATGGTCACTGAGTGCACACTTGTATATGAGGGCCGTATAGTAAACATGCACATCAGACAGACCAAACACATTTTCCATCAGGGAACTGGTAAGTTTTGTGAGCTGCCACACAGATTGTGTTTGAGCTTTAAACCTTTTCAAAAGATTTGTGAGGACTGAATGTTGGACAGATGAGTTGAGACCTTTCAACTTTATGTTTGTCTTAACCTACAATTAACAAATCCATCTATCCATCCAGTCTCATGCAGCTTAATGTGGGGGGGTTGTAGCCTATCCCTGCTGCTATTAGAAGCAAGTTGCCAGTCCATTACAGGTCCAACATGAAGAGTAGGACTACTTAGGCTGAATCTCAATTCTCCCCCTTAGCCCTACCCCTTCGCCTTTAAACAAAGTGTGGAGGCAAAAGGCAATGTTTTCAGCCCTATGAATTGAGACACCCCTCTCTCCGTATAACCTGAACGTATTAGGAGGCTGGTTACCTCGTGGCTGCCTGTTTACGAGACACGCGTCATACAGACCTTACGATACAACAGAAAGAGGAGCTGTAACTTACATCCTTTTAACCACAGAAATTAAAATTACGTATATTGTTATATTATATATAATGTTCCCCGAGTATAATCAATTAAACCTCTATTCAAATTACGACATCGCTACTTTTATTTCCAAAACATGCGTAGACGGTCAAACGCCGCATTGTGCCGTCATGAGTAAACATCTACCTTATTGTAAAGCTTTTAACAACAGTTAAACATTTCTAACGTTGTTATTTACGAAAAGGCAACTTTTCTGTACGAGTCTCTCGGTGCCAGGTTTGCTTCCTGCGCGAAAGCATATAACTCCTCCTACCTCTTTACCGTTAAGTCTGCATCTGAAAAAGCTCTGCTGTAAGGGGTATTCATCCTTCCCCTTAGCCCTACTCCTCGCCCCAAAAGAGAATCGAGACACCCCTTGGTCTCTCATGAACACGCAAAAAAGAGGGGAAAGGCTAAGGGGAAGGGCTAAGGGGGAGAATTGAGATTGGGCCTTAGTCTCACAATATAGTTAAATATTTGACTGTCTTAGCACATAATTCACCTATTTTCCAATCACTTTATCTTTCCTTGGAGGTCAAACCAACCAGCTGCATTGATTGCTCATACAGCTCCTGAATACTGTTTCCTACTGTGCCTTGCTTTTTCACAGCTTAAGTGGCACTATGCAACTTTCTTAACTTATAAATGTGCTTCTGACTCATTTTAATGGCACAGTGACATTTCTGCCCAGCATCATCCCAAGTTTGAGAAACTGCACCTCACAACTTTTCACACCAAGCAGCATGTCACTTTATGACACTGTGTCACACGCCAACCACCAAGCCCGAACACACTGGCCGTTTTACACATGCACCATTGTTGATTCATCAAAGAAAGGCTGGAGGACATCATCAGAGGAATAAAAGAAAAGAGAAAGAAAAAGGGACAGAGCAAAAATGAGACAAGATTTAATATTGGATTGACTTTTACTGGTTGGAGATAGCTCAGAGTACAGGTTGGAAACCGTCATTACGGGACGCTTCACTGAGAAAATCTGCCAACGTTCAGTGGTTGTTCTCAAAGATATGAATGAATGCACTGACTTAAAGGCACCACAAAATAGAATGTTCAGACTATATGTATCTATACTGTTACAGTATAGATCTTTTTACACAATATTTTTGGCTGTTCCTTTTTTCTCTCTTTTTTAACCCAAGTGAAACAGACAAGCCGTGTACTTTAAATTGGTGCTAACTAGCCAAGTGACACAAACTGACAGCTGCTTCTCTGCCCACAGTCTGACATCCTTCCACTCACAGCTTGTCTGTCTCATCTATAGCAAGATGGTAAAATGAATTTGATGCATTTGACAAATATCGATGTCACCGGCATCCTCTCACAGATCAGCTGGTCAAATATTTTACTAGAACTAACATAACACATCTAAGTTAAAACACTAAGCAATATGTGTAGAGTATCAACTTTTATGGATAAAACAAAAACACATATGTGTGCGACTTTTGTCCCACTTCATACTGACTCACTGGTCTTGCCAACATATCTTGTCTCTACGATTCTGTGATCCATGCTGTTTATTCCAGTTTGGGTTATTTGCATCATCCTGTCAATTTACAAATTCACAGTTTTGTGTTACACAGCAGAAAATGAGTTTGCCATCTCGTTAACATGAACATTCAGTCCTAATTAGAAACAGTTAATATAGTGAATGGAAAACACAAAGAAATGGATTCAGACAACTCCTCTAATGAGCTGTTGTAACAGTTGCCACAAGCAAATATTCTGTCTCAGTTGGTCTTCCCATAAATGATTTAAAGTGCAATGAGCTATCCATATTTGTCACTATCACAACGTCGTCCTTTTCTCATCCCAAACACATACTGATTGGCATCTAAAAACAGAAATATTTTGCATCCCCTTGGAATTGTATTAGAACTTGAATGGAACTATGCCTATTATTTGTACTATGAAAGTACAAAAAAAATGTTTTAATCCTGATCTTGGAAAAAAGGATCAGCTCAAGGATAAGGCAGTGGAGAGACTCAATATTTATGTTAATTTAAAAACCCAGGAAAGAAGCCCCCTCCATTTATATTTAAGTCAATACTGAAAACTGCACCATTCCTTTAGTAATGAAAAAATAACTTTGTGTTTCGGCATTATAATCAGAATAATCTCTCAGCACTTTGCAATATTACAGAACATTACACTCCCATTACTTTGGACTTTGCAAAATGAAAGTAAAACATCCAAGTAAAGCAAGAACAAGCAAAACCTCCTTTTGATCCAGACAGTTTGAATCTATTGTGAAGGAAAAAAGGCTGAGTTATAATTTTTTGATCATGTTGCTAACATGAACACTTTGGTAATTCCTTTCCTGCACAGAAATGTCTGTTCTTCCACCTTTCAGACATTTGCCTTGAAAGCTTTTTCCTTTGCCAGTGATTGAGAACCAGTGAAGCAAGTAAGGGCATGCTTCAAGTGCAAGTGACTGGAAGGTGGGGCTGAACGTATACGGCAGCCACAAACACATAATAAGAATTTAATGAGATGATCCAGAGAGGAAGAAGTGACTGAGTTAATAGGTGGAGGGAAAATCATATACTTGCTGGTGATGACTAAATGAGGAGCCCAGATCTTGGACACATAATTTGATGGGTGAAATATCAATATTTATGTAAACAAAGTGTGAAGGAGTTCATTTAAATATCACAATAGATTTTTTTCCCTGAATTGTAATGTTTATGTGATGCTAAGTTGGTTTTCCACCTCGTATTTCAGATAATGTGTTAATCTCGAACCCGTGGCGCCCTTCAGTCCAGCTATTTCTTGCACCACAAGTTATGACCAAGAGCAAGCATCAGTTCAGCTCTAACTTTTTGGGAGCTTTGTGCTATCTCCACATGTTCAGCCAGTGTTTCTTTATGGAAACAAACCGTGTCTCACCGTTTACAGCAGGGGTCTCAAACTCCAGTCCTCCAAGGCCGCAATCCGGCAGGTTTTCGTTGTCACCGTGGTCCAACACACCTGATTGAAATCAATGGGTCGTTATGAAGAAGAAGACAAGAAGCTCTTGGATCCATTGGATTAGATTCAGGTGTGTTGGACCAGAGAAACAATGAAACCATGCTGGATTGCAGCCCTTGAGGAACTGAGTTTGAGACCCCTGGTTTACAGTGACGCATCTTCCCTACTTTTGAAAGCATCATGGTAATGATGCTTTCCTGAGTCGACATGATAGCTACCAGAGAGCGATGTATCACCAGAGTATTACAAGGACAGTGTATCGTTTCTTCAGGACATTATGCATGTTGGGTGTAGATAGTGTTCTATGGTTGTGTATGTACACAGGCATAAAATATCTAACTTCCTCCTCAATCATTGGATGACCCATAGATTGAGAACCTTGCTAAGGGAATTGAACAGTAACTTCCCTCGGCCTCTTTTGTCAAATTGTCCGACAATGACTTCGTTTTAAGCTCCTGGCATTGAAATGCAGTCAAGGATAAATAATAAATGTCTGGATGTTTTTACACAGTCAGAATCAGGAAACTACCCACACATCTAAAACAGTTGATACATTTTTTAATTGGAGGAATTTAAAATCTCATAAGATAAAGCTGATTTGAAATATTTGTTGTCATTTGTAGACTTCCTTTTGATTCTACTGAGGAAAATTTCAGCAGCAGTGTTGTAGGTGTGCACGAGCATACTGGTGGTGTGTGCTTTTGGCACGTGCAAATTTTCACAAGCTGTATTCATGACACTTGTCTTGTTTCACAGTGAGCAGTGTGTTGGCGGCGAAGGCTAGTGGGTGACAAGAGCTATTGATAAAATCAATCTTCACCCTGTGAACATTTTAGAGAGGCTGTGGGCAGAAAAATAGATGCTAACTACTCTTCAAGGATGTGAGTGGAAGGAGTCTGTGTGTAATACTGCTGTCAATCCCGTGTCTGGTTGAGGTCAAGGTTAGCATGTATCACTTTGAATCAGTCTGAGTCGTGCAGAGGTCAATCGGAGGCCATGAACTCTGACAGCCAGGCAGAGTTCATGGCTGTGAAAGACTGTGGGCTTAATAGAACAAATGACATAAAAGTAGGACATGAAGTTCACTGATACAAACAAAAGACAGATGATATCAGATATGCTGTTATGACCTTATCTGTTAGATTATTGCTTGTGCAAAACAATTGACGATGGATATTTATGAATACAAAATTATCACAATAGTTAGTCGATGAGTTAGAATAGCAGAGATGACTTTGTGTGAAAACACTGTAGGATCTAGGATCTTCTTGACTGATGTGTTAATATCTTTTTATGTGAGTTGGACTGAAGGTCAGTTCTGTTTCAGAATTTCAGCAATTAAAACAAAATAAAAGTATGGCGTAGCTTTTGATGTCAAATAAAATGTGCTCAAAGCATCTTTAATGATGATGATCAAAATAAAAGGACGTCTGATAAACTAGTAAACTAGAGTAAACATTTCCTTGCAAGAAATGGAAGCGATTTTTATTAAAATCACCATTTGTTTTAATTACATGAATGGTCTATAGATGTATCAGATGATTGATTGGAGAAAATTATTATTTGATTATTATCTCATAATCTAAGTTGACCTCAAGCTCTGCGGTGTGCGTGTGTGTGAGCAGCACCTCACCACGTCACCGCAGCACCACTTTAAAGGAAAAACACTGTAGCTGAGCTCCCAATTACAATTTTGAATAAAGATTAACACACATTACATTTTCAACTTTTCCCTTGTTTTCAGCTGTTCTCACACTGATACTATATAAATATAGAATTGCCACTTTTCAGTCAAAATTCATGAAGAGAGTAAATGAAGAGTGGTACGGCAAAGGCCAATAAAAAATTATGAAAACTAAAAAAAATCTGTAATTTGCTTTTATTATTTAAGCCATTTTGTAATTAGATTACACAAATGGGATTTAAATCAAGATGATGGAGGCTGATATAATTACATTTTTTCAATTGAATAATAAACACTTGTTAAAACACATAAAGGAACATGTTCATGACCAGATGTTTTTTGTTTTTTCTACTTTTTTTCCTCTTCCAAATAAATAGGTAAATTTGAAAGAAGCATCTCCAGGGTGGAGGTGGATATAAAACGTTAAGTTATAATGAAAACACAAAAAAATCTTTTGAAATAAGTGGAACAGAAAAGCAACAATCATTAAAACCATATTGAATAAGTCAAATACTGTATAGCTTTTAAAAAGAGCTGACTGACAACACTTTCACTTGTGGGTTTTAAAAGCATCACTAAAGAAAGGGCCACATACTCAGTGCCTGATTTGCTGCTACATCAGCTGTAAAAAAAACCCTCAAATAATAAATTCCTGTGGCAGCGACAATGGATGCAAAGACTGTAATGGCATATTGCCAACACAGACAAAAGAGGGCCATCAGCAGAGACAGATAAATAGATAATTAAATAAATAAATTAATTACAGCTATTGAAACATGTGGTCATTTTATGTTGTATTCACAAAAAAAGGGAACAATTCGCCATTTTTCATTTCACTGACACTACAAAAGGTCAACAAACCTAGAAATCTTCCATTTTCCTCATTTATCAATCAGATGGTTTCACCCAGTCTCTCAATAATATAGCTGATGTTCACATGGTATTTAACATCTAACCACTTAAAATAAGAAGCATTAAATTTTTTGCTTTAACATAATTCGTAGTCTATACGGAGGGTGCCCATGTCCGGTCCTCGAGAGCTATTATCCTGCAACTTTTAAAAGCATCCCCTCTCCACAACACCTGAATCAAATGGCTGAATTCTCGCATCGCATGTCATGCAGCTCTGCAAAGGCCTGGTAACAAGCCATTCATTAACGAGCCATTCAAATAAAAGTAAATGTAAATTTGTTTGTCCAAATTCAGTAAATTAACAAGTTTAGAGAATTTACATAATGTTTTAATGAACTCTTTAAAATAACTTGACAACTGATTCGTATGTGTGCAAGTAGCAAACATAATTTCTCACGGTGAAAATGTTCTATATTTTAAGTATTGCACACTAACCCCATGAATTATTTCTTTGAGTGTTAACAAGTCTAAACTACTTTGATAGTTATAGACAGACATTTGTTTATTATTTTGTTGGTTCTCTTTGCAATGACAAAAATCTGAGTGCCTACCCACAAAACCATTTCCACCTGTTACTGGATGTGTAATTGTACAGAGAGCCCTCATGCAAGAGTCATTATGTTTAATAATTGCTCTGTCTGATCGTAAAGCTCCCCATCAAAGGGACACTGAATGTATCCTGCAGAACTGACAAAGTCTCTTATCATGTCTTAAAGTTCCAGGATGATTATTTCCCCATTTAACGGCTCTTAAAAAATTAAAAGTGCTCTAAACTACAAATGAGTAAGCCATTGTAGATTAAACCTACAAAAACAAATGTAAACAAAGAGTAGGTATCTTTAGGTCACTGAGATTGAGCAGACACATTCCTCTAAGGGTATGTAGTCTTTTCAGTATCCACAGATATGTGATTTATATGTCAAAAACTCTTCTTATCCGGATAATTGCTACTTTGTCCAGCTTTAGCTGTTGTAGGGCTGAAAATGACATCCTAATGAATACTATTCAGTGCTTTAGTCATGTAGCAGTTAGAATATATTGAAATAATGAAAAAAGTAAAAAAAAAAAAAAAAAAAAAAAAGTGGTTGAGTGCCGTCGTTTCCTTCAGCCACTCATGTACTTTTCTCAATAAATCCTTTTCATGATCACAGACAGCTAGAGGGTAACCCCAGCATATGCAGTGCAGAAGTTAGGGGAGTACGCTGGTGATTCTAATGCACAATAATTAGTCACCTTTGGATTGTGCTGTCTTCCAAATGTTTAGGACCTTTACCAGCAAGAGTTTGCTATGGATATAATGATATAAGGATGATAGTGTTCTGACATCCAACATTCATAGATGAAGGTTTACTGCTTCACTTCTGCAGTACATTAAACCTGCATGTGTGATTTTAAACAGGGAATAAAGCCATCAAGACTGAGCATCCTGTTGTAGTTTCACTTCTTACCTGCCAATTCAATCTGACTTCCTGTGAGTTCTAGTGATCCTCATGTTAACTTCCGATCCATCAGGCTTGGCCCTGCAAACACAAAATACAAACAATAAGCATGATTTAAAGGATATTACAGACATAGAGTGATACATTTGTAGACACAGCATTGGCTACATAGAATACACCACATGCACGATGAACTGTTTTGGAACTATCAGGATGGATCAACTACCAAAATGCTATGTTTTAAAGCCCCCAGGATACAATACACTTCATTTAAAATTCTCTTTACTGTTTCTAAATAATTATTGAGTCATCTTGTTAGTTTTCCTTTCAGCTACTTCCTCTGCTGATGCTAAAATTATAGCGCCTTTGAGAAACCCCATCTAAGAAGACGGACTTTAGAGTTTGATGCTGTGTTTTCGGAAAGGCTGGCTCCCCAGGGAAAAGGCGAAAGCCAGAGTTATAAAGCCTCACTAACACACAACCACAAACACACATGTTTACAGAGGACAGACCCTGCTGAATAAATTATGGAAGACAAAAGCAAACGGAATAAGGCTTTCCATCTTGCATGCCATCCATTAGTGCAGTGCAGGAGCTGTGAGCACAAATAAGGTGTTTGATCCGCTATAGAATATAATTATGTCAGCTTAACATTACCTTAACCTTTGTTTTAGGATCTCATTTGTGCAGCATTCCGAATAATTATATTGTTGCCACACACTGTTGCAGCAGATTAAAATGACCCTAAAGGAATGTGCACAAAACATTGCAAATATCAGTGTCTACAGTATCTGAAATGTGCATGCTGACAGAATAAAAAAGTCAGAAACCGTGCAAGCTTTACGGTTGGGAACATGCTTCCCATACGGAAACAAGAAATACTTTTCTCGGGGACTATTTTCAGGCACAGAATTGGTGCTCCACTGATTATTTATAGCAGCAGGATGGCGTAGGTGGGGTTGACACAAAACACACAGTAGTGCACATGTTCCTCCAAATGAGGGAAAATGTCACTCTGCACAAGAGTGTGACTCACTGCTATGTTTTGAGTAGTTTCTGAACTACAGCAAAGCTTGTTGGCATAAGGAGACAAGACTTACCGCCTCACAGTTTTACATCACTGCTTGTCATTTAAGTGGCAGTTCATATCAATATCTGCCCAGATTTAACCTTTGACCACTTGCTTGAAAAAATGTCAACACTATAAAAATTAATATGATGGGACATTTTTATAAAATCTTGCTATAAATAGGGTTTAAACTTTGGAGGCTGTAATTGTCAGATCAGCAAATGGGAGGATATTTCAACAGAAAAATTGAAATATTTTGAGTTTATTATGATAAGATGGATAGACATGGAATGGGTAGACAACCTGAAAACAAACCTTTCTGGTCATGACTAGAAGCACTGAGGCGTGAAAAAGAATATCATGCTTCAGTAACACAGACAGGACTCATTAGTGGGCTAATTTTAGCTCTGCTTGTACTTTTCATTACATTTAATATGTCTTGGAAAAAAAAAGAAAAGAATCTAATCTAATCAGATTTGTTAGTTAAGAGTGACTTTGGTCGAAGTCTAAAATCTGCAGCTCTTAGTGACAAATAACCATTCAAAGCAGACCAGTAAAAGCAATAATAACTGATGAGATGACCTGGACGTGTAAGCGATTAAATGGATAGGTACTGTAAAATGACATGCAGAGCAGCACAGTAAATTGAAAAAAGAAATAATACACAGCTGCCTGGCTTAAACTTCCCTAAGAATGACAAATTATGGCTACAAAGTAGATGATAGAGATGATGGATATGGACTCGGTTGCTGTAATCATTATCATTGTTGTTAATATCAACAACATCAATATTGCAACCCCCCCCAACCTCCCTCCTTGCAAACACATGCACATACACAAGCAAAACAACCTCTGGCTTTCCTCCTCCTATGACTAAACAATACATCATCATTGCGTGTCTTGAGTATGTGTTTATAGAATGTGTCTAAAAGATGTATGTTCTCTCTAATTAAGAAGAAAGAGCCGTATTTAAACCCTGAATGTGCAGATGGACTGCTCTGTGACCTGCTGTGTCAGATTTGATCCTGGATAAAAAAAAGAAAAGAGTGTGATGTGTTATCTAACTACAAAGCAAAAGTACAGCATCTAAAGCTCAGATGATGTAATAAAACAAACTTGAAGAAATTAAATTTATCTTTGCATAAATTGGGCAATTCTCACTCTTTGCATTATTTAACTGTCACATTTAAAACAGTGCATGCCAATTTTATTAGCATGCCACAAATTACAAATTTCAAACCCAAGAGTCAAACCCAAACAATAAACAGCTGATCTTAGTAGACTTAGTAAAGTCATTACAGCTGAACTGAAAATAAATAATCACGGCTCTCTATTTCATTTTATTATTGTACGCCAACTGTCGGGAATCATTTTCTATCTCATCACGTATCCAATAACAATCAGTCCAGTAAAGTTTTAGCTGTGGCTTTAGGGGTCAGTCAGAGACCTCCTCAGCTATTCTTCTTCTCCTTTTCCCTCCAATGAACTCACAGAGATAAAGCTTCACTCTCAAAGAGTAGTGGTCCAACAAATCAAGACTGATGTCAGTGTCTTCTGCTCCAAATCTCAGCATATTTTGACCTGCAGGTCACACTACATCACCCTCTGGAACTGACCAGAAATGCATGTCAGGCTGAATCAATTGGGTGCACAGCCACTCGTTCAATTAAGATCTTTGGCGGGGTTGAGCAATGTGGTTTGCAGTGTGGTGAGTACAGGCTCCCAAAGGAGCAGTAAGTGCTGAAATCAGCTCAGCTGTGCCTGCCATTTGTCATTATCTAATGGCAAATCCATGTGTGTCCAGTAGAAGGCTCTCACCAAATCACTGAGGGATAATAAGGAACATGGAACAGACAGATAGATAGATAGATAGATAGATAGATAGATAGATAGATAGATAGATAGATAGATAGATAGATAGATAGA
>JBBBVU010000010.1:28054319-28064324 GCA_037177055.1 Atherinosoma microstoma
ATAGATAGATAGATAGATAGATAGATAGATAGATAGATAGATAGATAGATAGATAGATAGATAGATAGATAAAATATTCACTAAAACATACATTAATACATAGATTTTTCATTCCATGTGACGTAATGAGAGCATACCAACAACAACAAACTGAAAGGTTCATCATAATATGATACAAATGTGCGCAGGGACTCTAAGCCATGTTTAAAAAAAAAAAGTATAATGATGACGGTGAGATAAAACAAATTAGCAGACTTTAAACTAGGCATTAAGATGAAATACAATTATCTGTAACAAAGGCGGCAATTTTGCGATTCTTTTAATTACACGATATGGGTCTTAATTAAATTAAAATGCAGCCAAATCTGTATTTCAATATGATATTAATTAACACGTCTCAGTTTCGTACACCATTTATCAGTAGACAATATGAGAGCTTACAGCGTTTTCTTGTCTATTTTTCAGTGTATTGTGAGCCTGTGTGTGTTCATACAGTCTATAAACACCATTACTGACAATCAAACTTGCTTCAAATTCAGTATAATGATGTATAACAGGCTGTAACTGATGCCAGAATCTATTTTTATTCATTTCCTTCTTTTTTTTGTAATTGGAAATCTGCTGACAGATGAGGTCTGCTTACTGTAAAAGCAAAGCTTCATACTGCTTTTAAAAATGACAGAAAACATGCCTGTTTACGCGGCCAGTGGAACTGAAACGGCTTTAGGGGTGAAGCAAAACATGATACAGCTCAGACTGCAGCAGACTGTAGCTTTGAGTGCAACCAACTAACTATCCTTACACATTTGCTGTCAACACACTTTCCTTTTTAAAATAAATGTTTGCAGAGACTTTGGTTGGTAACATAGTTTGAAAATATTGCTGCATTAAAAAAATGAATAAATAAAAACACTGCAGAGTGGATTGAGTGCAATCAGGGGAGATATGGAATTAATATGTCTGATTAAGTGCCTGACTCAATTAGCATTTGGAGTGCAAAGAGATTTCAAGCTGGAGGGGAGGGATGAGATGTGCTCTGAGAGGATTGAGCAAAACACACTTGCAGAGACGACGCAGATATTGATGCTTCTATTTCTACCTGTTGAACCGAATTAGTCACCACTATCTCTTTGGTTTTCAGGATAGAAAACTTCAAGATGAGGGTGGTAAATGATTTTTCCCTGTCAAACATGCCATGAAAGACTGCAATCTATTTTCAGGTGAAGCCAGTTAACAGAGATGACTGAGATGCTCATGAAAAGGACTGCAGTGGTAACAAAAGAGGGAAACTACTAAAAGGGAGGCAAATACTCAAAAACCTACTTTTAAAGGTACTGGAAGGTAAAAGTATGGGGGATAAAATAAACTGACATATTGGTTAGCTCTGGAGAAGGAGAGGAAGTTGTCAATATGGGATTTTTCCTGAAAATGGTCGGAATAAACATGAAAGGAAACCTGAGGGGAAAAGAAAATGAGCATGCAACAATGCTACGAGTGATAAAGGCTGCATAACAGACTTCATCAACAAGCATGCGCAATGCACATCAAAGTGTTGGTGATATTTTAGACCCAGACATGATGGCTCTTATAAGCAATAAAAGAAAAGGATCTGGGTACAGTATGATGGACAAGGAAAGGATAAAATGAGAAGTATCAGCTATGAAGTGAAAACCTTGGAGTGGTGAGAAAGATTAATAAGACTAAGAGAAGAAGGCAAAGGGGTGTAGAAAGATCTTTGGGCGAATGAGTGTGAGACATGTCTAAAAAAGTGATATGAGAGAAAATAAGGAAAGAAAAGTAAGAAAGGCACAGCAGTTTTTTTTTTACCCTTTTTTATTGTCATTATTCATTTCATTTCTTGGTGTGACGGACACCGTGGTGACTCACCGGGTATGTCGTTTTCCAGAAGCAGATGAGCGCAGTAGTTAAAGTGGCACACTGACAAATTTGATTAATTTCCTCCTCTGTTTCTCCCTTCAGATCGACTCATTTTGGATTTTCCTCCAGAAATTAAATAGCAGGCTTCATATGGTGCTCCATTTGGAACAAGAACTGACTGCTTGATGCATTCATATTAACCCCATCAGGAAGTATCATCAGAGTAATTTTACTACCTTTACTTTGAATATCTTTTCTCACTCATCATAGCAGAGAGGAATTAATGCTTTATGATTCATTTTCCAGAATAAAGACTGACAAGCATGTCTATATGCCTACTTGGGCCCTTGTAGCCTACACACATTAAAGAAAGATGTGATTTCTACGCTTTGTTGGTTGGTTTATCTTTATCAACATCATCCATAGTGGTATGAGATGGAGACTTTAATTTATTCAGCTGAGAGGTGTGTAAAAATGATGATGAATGAAAAAAATAGTAAATACATTAAATCTTTTTCTTTTCTCTTTTGTCATCCCTGTGTTGCCAAACAACTTTTTGCCATTATTGGAAAGGTCAAACGGTGCAGTTTAAATTGATAAGTACTCCACCTTGCTTCAAACAATACCCTTTTAAGCAGTTCAAATGAGGACACAAGCAGCCTCTGTGGAAGTTAATCTCTGAAATGATGAACAGTGCAGGATGGGAAGACATCACTGAGAAGCCATTACCTACTGGAAATGAGAGAAGCTCCATTGCTTTCATAAGCAACAAATAGTCTGGAGGCTTACCCAAAGAAAAATTCAGTGCCAGTCAAAAGTCTGGACACTATTTCCCTTTTAATATAATATATCTATCTTGTTTAATCTAGTATGTTTTTTCCCAAGCTTTGTGTGCGACCGTTATGTACACACGGCTCTGCAGTCTTGTGCCTTTTCACTGGGATTTGCAGGGTTTACATATGCTTATCAGGAACAACTGGCATTTTATAAGACAATGGGAATCACCATTATAAGATTGTGAAACCACAGGAACAAATTATTCTTTGGCTTTAAAACACAGCATGATCTATTACAGACTTTTTTTGTTTGTTGCTTTTTTAAAACCTTAGTAAAGAAAAGAGAAAAAAAAGGACACTGATGATGAATGAAGTCCATTGCTGTCCACTGTAAACTTTGTGCCATCAGCAACATACTGTCAACCATGAAAATACAACTTCTAATTTATTGAGGCATCTGATATACCAGCACAGCAGCTTTTTGAAGCTTGTCCTAAAACACTATAATGGAGTGGATAGAAAGCAGATCTCAGAGATAGCGGTAGAGAAACTTTGTAAGTGCCTTTAAGTTTCTGTTGTTAAAAGACAAAGAGTGTGGATCCTTGAGTGATTGCACTGTAAAATGTTGATATACACTGCCTGGCCCAAAAAAAGTTGCTACCTTGATTTAACTAAGCAAATAGGAAGGAGCCTCCTATTAGATAATAACTGAATGGGTCATTTTCTTTCAGATGGCAACAAGTTATTTAGCCCCAACTGATGCAATGAGTAGCTTCTCATTTCTGAAACAACCATGTTGACAGATGCATCCCATGGTCGTGGAAAAGATGTTAGTCTGTTTAAGAAGGGTCAAATCATTGGCATCAAGCAGGGAAAACATCTAAGGAGTTACAGAAACTACTAAAACCGGGTTAAGAACTGTCCAATATATCTTTATAAACCGGAAGGATAGTGGGGAACCACCATCGTTGAGTAACAAATGTGGTCGGAAAGAAATCCTGATTGATGGTGATTGTCAATCGCTTAAATGTTTGGTTAAATCAAATGGAAGAAAAAAAACAGTAGAACTCAGGGCTATGTTTAATAGTGAAAGTAAGAGCATTTACACATGAACAATGTGAAGGGAACTCAAAGGATTGGCACTGAACAGCTGTGAAGCCATAAAAAAAACACTAATCAGGGAGGCTATCCAGAGAAAGAGGCTTCAATTTACTAGGGAGCATAAAGATTGGACTCTGGAGTAATGGAAAAAGATCATGTGGTCTGATGAGTCCAGATTCCAGAGTCCTGTTCCAGAGTTATGAGAGCATCAGGTTAAGATGAGAGGCAGATGAAGTGATGCAGCCATCAAGCCAATAGTGCCTACTGTACAAGCCTGTCTATGATCTGGGGTTGCTGCAGGTGGTCAGGTCTAGGTTCAGGACTAGGTTCAGCAACATTATGTGTCCAAAGAATGAGGTCAGCTGATACCTGAATATACTGAATGAGCAGGTTATTCCATCAATTGATTTTTTTCTTCCATGATGGCACGGACATTTTCTAAGATGACAATGCCAGGATCCATCAGGCTGAAATTGTGAAAGAGTGGTTCAGGGAGCAGGAGACATCATTTTCACACATGGATCGGCCACCACGGAGTCCAGACCTGAACCCATTGAGAATCTTTGGGATGTGATGGAGAAGGCTTTGATCAGTGGTCGGACTCACCCATCATCAATACAAGATCTTGGTGAAAAAATAATGCAACACTGGATGGAAATAAATCTTGTGACATTGCAGAAGCTTATTGAAACAATGCCACAGAGAATGCTGCTGGAATCAAAGCTAAAGGTGGTTCAATGAAATATTAGATTGCCCGACATCTTTTTGGCCAGGCAGTGTAGTTTGTAATGACTGTTGGGTTTTATCAGACTAAATATTTTGACAACAATTGAACAGATTATTACAGGTTTGTTTTGAGTATTTAATTTGCATATTTGAGCTTGTTTTCAAGAAATGCTAAGACATTATCCAAAATTGCAATTCAGCAAGCAGATTTACTCATGATTTATTCAAACAATTAATTTTAGATAAAAAGATTTTAAGCTGTTTAGATGCATGTCAGTGGCACTGGTAGTGTTTGGCCTGTGGTTAAAAAATCATTGATTTAATAAATCATTGATTCATATAAATTAAATAGGGCGATATGACTTTTTTATTCATGACAATATGCTACATTTAATAAAACTCTTAAGAAAAATAAATATTTCTATTTGGTTTTAAAATTAAGTGTATTGCCTTATGCAACTGTGATGTCCATCCATGCATTAACCAGTTTTATCACGCTAATGGTTGTGAGTTGTCTGGCTGAAGCCTATCCCAGCTGCCACTAGGGTGAGGGGAACCCTGGACTACTTGCCAGTTCATCACAGGGCCAAAGAAGAGACAAAAAAGAAAGAAAAAGAAAACCAACTCTAACTTGAAATGCACGTTGTTATACTGTGAAGGAACCCAGAGTACTCAAGAGGCTCATGCATGTACGGGGAGAACATACAAACTCCACACAGAAAAGACCTCTAGAGTCAAACCAGAAACCCTCCTCCTGAAGAGCAAACTTACCTTTTTAAACTAATATTTCATGTTGCAATCCTGCAAGTGTTTCCACCACTGCACAGACAAAAATTAAAGCCAAATGAGCAGACTTCAACAACAATAACTTGGCATTTTGGAATTCCCAGCTGATCAGCTATTTTGGATTTTAGGGACTGCGTGACCTTTCCTTTTGTATCATTCAGTCTAAGTCTGTACAAACAAGAAATCTCATAACCACACAGTGGGACATTGTGATGGATATGTAAAATTACTATTTGTAATCAGAGGATTTCTTTCACTTTACCCAAAGTAAACATTTTTCAACACAATCTTTTTTATATGATGTAATTTTATGTCATTTATTTGTTGGTGTATTTATTTTTTCAATGACTAGTTTTTCTTTTGAATTATCGAAGACATCCCTTCACAATCTTTGATACAAGAAAGCTGTACATGTCTCAGTTTAACAGCTTCAGAAATCATGCATGACTGTTTCCACATACTGAAACAATTTTTCACCCAACTCACTGAAAACCCACGAGGACACATTTCAGCATGATGTGCAAAATCCCACAAAAGACTTGTCATCAGGCTACATCCACCAACTATACAAGAGTCAAGCTACACCATTCCCTTTCAGGCTCAACACGAGGGATACTAAGCGGATTTACAGTACGATATCAGTACTAAGCAGGGCGTTCATTACAGGTACAGTATCGGGTGCTGAAGCTGATATGAAATGCTGTCATGCTATCAGAAATAGGATGTAATGCAAAGGCCAGATTATAATGATTAATACTATTATGTTAAGCAGAAGCAGCGGGGGGTAAGAGAGGAAGAGCAGAGGAAGCAGGCATCTCCGTTGGAATATGTGTTAATCTGTGTTGCTTCAGAGTTAAGTTGCAGCACTTTAGTTATGACTCAGAATGTTAAGTGAATCACAAGAGCAAGACACTAGCTCTTTCAAGTTAGCAACCACTGCAAAATAATTAGGAAAAAATTATAATGTGAAATATGTAATCATGTACTTCAAATGACAAGTTGAAATTGGAAAATCTAAAATCACTCACACACACGCACAGAGGAGACTCCCCTTCTACTGCCAAGATTCATGCATCAAATAGCAGGGAGCACTTGTCAGGTACAATCGGCCATGAGTCTTTTGAAAAAGCCATCAGCCTCACAGTGCTTTCCAGAACCATCCTTGCACCAAACTCGTCTACAGCTTCATTGCCTAGCAGCAGCTGCTATGCTCTGCCAGGCTCGGGGCCTGCACGGGGACCAAATGCACTATCGCATAAGAGATAAGCAGTATGTACCTTGACACAGGCTAATAACACAGACTTAAAGGAGCACTCAAAAGATATAGCTAAAGCATCGCAGCCTATACTTCAGTGTATGAATTGGCACAAAGATGAATGCGTTTCCAAAATGTAGACAAAAAGATCCTGCTGATCATTCCCATGCTTATTTAGTTTTTCTTCTTTTCAGCAAAATATAAACGTATCTTTGGTTGGCGCTTAATTGTGAGAATATATAAACTATAACAGTCATGCATGGATTTGTGAAATGGAATTCTATCTTTATTTATTAACATAAAATCATGTTTTAACTCAACATTAAATACGTATACACATACGGTTAGAGCCTTCTGTCTGTCCTAGTTCATTCAGTATGTTTTCAGTGATGCGTACCCAAACACAGCGAATGGATCAGTGCCACTGGAAATCATGGGACAGTATTGCACAGTATCTCACATGCAATTAGTGAAAGGAACAGAGAAGAAAAAAGCTGTGATGCTTTTAATGGGCAAACAGCCCACCATCGTCTCTTTCTGAGACAATTATCATAATATCTTTCACTATCACTATGTTTGCTGTTGTTGTTTTGTTAGTGAAACTGATATTAAAATTTGGATGAGAACTTAGAACTCTGCAATGCCCTCTGGTTGATGTATTGCCTTCTACAAGTAGGAGGCATGCGCTGGAGTATGTGGGCAGTGACATTTGACAAAGTTTGACACCAACGTAACTAACTATGTACATAAAAAAAGCATAAATGAGCCATTAGGTGAAAACAAGAACTGTTCTGGCACATTATGAAAATGTAAGTAATCAAATTTTTGGAAGTTGAAGAGTTTAACAGAAGTTTTATCCATAAAATGGTAAAATAGACTTAAAAACATAAACCTCTGTTTCTGTTTATAGGTATATATTGAGAAAAAGCTGGTCCAAGAGAAATATTTGGACTAGTCATAACTTCCTAACACAACATAACATAGGGAAGGAAAAAAATTGTAAAAATTGCCCACTGGTACCATGGACACTGACAAGCAACAATCTTGTCCTCCAATGACGACAAAGTGTTAAAGGTCATGCTAGTGCTTATGGTCGATGAGTACCATCCCAGGTTACAATAATGACACCAACACTTCTGGTTGAAGATTCACATATTCAGAGAGGAGAAATCAAGTTAAGCAAGTTCTACTGCATTTCCTGCCATGTTGCTTTCATAGTTATCACATTTTCTTTATCTGCTTCTTCCAATACAGTCTCGGGTGTACATGCTAATATTCTATATTGAGGATGCTGCTGTTGGGGCAACAAAAGAATGGGCACAGCTCGCATTTTCTTTACAGAAACATATTTACTGACTGTAGCAGGTCATGTGGAAGCTCTGAAACTGACAGCAACGACTCCAGGACAAGATGAGACTAGATTAATTTCTCCCTCTTTTTACATGAAGTCATGACAGCTGAAAGGTTATTCTATATCAAGGATCACCAAATCTGGACCTCTTGGGCAGGTGTCCTGCGGGTTTTCCATGTGTCTCTGCTCCAACACACCTGGCTCAAATAAAATGGATCCCTGTTCTATATCCTGCAGTGTGGTGCCCTGTCAAAAGCAAAAATAAACAAAAACAAAATCTATTTAAACAGTACTTAAATCTTCTCATGCTCATACGTGGACATTTGTGCACGTTTTACTTCCTCAAAGGTATCTAAATGTCCTCCATGACTTGACAATGCATGCATGATTCACACTGCTAAACAGCCACTGAGTGACTTTACGTTTGGGCATTCTTTTCAGGGGTCTGCAGGTAATGTAAACACTTAATTAAACACTTAATTACTGCATATGCTATAAATGCCATGTTTGCTTTATGAATTTCTGTGAAATTATAGGTTAAAAAAATAAACCTTGCCTGTTTTAGAGTAATATAGAGGAAATAATTTCAGGCTAAGAACAGCTATGGTACAACCTCGATGCTGGTAGTACTGAGTAACAATTTAAATATATCTGGAACATTCATCAGGCAACATGAGCATGCTGTGGTCATCTACATCTGCGGATTACAGCACGGACAGAATGCTGGTGGTGTGGAACAAAACATTGACCTAAAGAGGGAAGACAGAGATAACTACATGGAAAGTGAACACTGCTGAGAAAGCGCTCTATCTCTCTCATAGGAAAGGGAGGTCGTCTGAAGAGGTTATTTATTTTTCATCTGGTGATGGAAACTGAAGAGGAGTAGGGAGAGCCCCACTGGAATTACTGACTGGAGATGTACCCTCCTGGGGCGACTGTCTCTCTCTTCTCTGTCTCTCTCCCACTCCCTCTCACTTTCCATCTCCCACCTTTCTGATCTTCACCAGAGAGCTGCCACTGTCTCTCAGGGAGAAGGGGAAAAAAGAGGAGCTGCTCATTCTCAATACCATCTTTGCCTGCCTCACAGTCAAACTCTATTCATCCCACACTCATGTGGTCCACAGAGCTCTGCTTGGCTTTGCTCAGCTGTAAATGCACCAAGCAAGCGGAGCTGGGAGGTTTTTTTGGTTCCTCCCAGGCTTGTCTGTCTCTACGTGGGAAGTATAGCTTTTTATCCCAACCCTCCTCATTAACAGCATTCCCATTACACTTCCAAGTCATTAAAAGAGACACTTGTCCTCCCCCATCTCCTGTAGTGTTTTTCTTACATCATTCCAATCTTCTGTTTGGATGAACTTAAGGTGTAAATGTCTTTGCTGACACCTTTTCTCCACCAGGACCAGAGTGAAATATTGGTAGCCGGAGAACTGGGGCTTCATAAGCTTTGCAAAGCCGCCTCTCTGTGGCCTGTTCCAGGCATTCTGGTGTTGTCATGGGAGCCAATGAATGGCTGCCTCCCTGTTCCTTGTTTCTCTTAATGAACAAAGGTGTCAAATGCATTCTTACATTCAGGTCATTTGGGAGGTTCCCCACAGCTGCAAAAAGTCAAGATGCTAAAAATAAGAGTGCAGTAGAAAAGTATGCAAGGGAGCTCATACTTTCAGACCAATCTAAGGCAACCCCTTCCCCATTCTACCATCAAGGGAGGGTTCCAGGCTTTGTGGCAGAGCAGGCTTTGTGCACGTACATAATTAAGATGACATTGTAGCTTCAGTAAAGTGCTCCTCAGCAGCAGAGCTTCCATGTATCAAATTTCACCTGGCGAGAATGTGGGGCCGCAGGAGTTTGCGATTTCCACATGGCTTTTTCTGACTACCAGGAGACAACATAACCTTCTTTTTTTGTCTAATTTTGTAAGCTGGGGGAAAAAAACAAAAAAAAACAGTGTGAACAATGATGACCCAAATGCTTTTACATTCCTGTGGATAGAGAAAGAGTGTGAGAGAGTAGCGGGGGGGGGGGGGGAGTAACAAAGGACCAAATGAAAAAGTGGAGTGGGGCGTTTAAAAAGACACCCCCTTCCTTCTCCCTCCAAAAATCGGAAGAGCACACTTTTGAACTCCAGTCCCGAA
>JBBBVU010000010.1:28082321-28096196 GCA_037177055.1 Atherinosoma microstoma
CTGGATCTACTTGACCCCTCTTGGACTGCCTCTCAAAGAACCAGGATCTGCACATTCCAGTTTGTGGAAATAAAACTGGTTAAACTTGTTTAGTCCCAGTTTGGCTTCTCTTTCGAGTCCGAGTCACCCAGGTCATTACATTCAAAGGTGATTCACATGTGTGATTTACAAGTGAATCACATGGGGCTTATATTTTTTCCCATTTGCTGCACATGTGGTCCACATGTCCATCCACATGTAAATCACAAGTGTCTCACATGTGAATCACATGTGATCCACATGTTCTTTACATGTGGATCACATGAAAACGTTCCAAAAGCACTTGTTTGCTCATATGGCCACATGTTTGCGACCACATGTGAAATTCATGTGTTTTTTCTATAAGTGAGAAGGGACTCAAACTTGGTTTTCTTGCATGGTTGAAAACCACCATCCACCTTGGCCTACTTTCCAAGCATTCTTGAACATTAACAGCTACACAATATCACATTTGTGACGGTTGTTAATAATGCAAAATGCAAGCCTGCGAAAATATTCAAAGGAAAAGATAGGCATTCATTTTCTTTTTTGAGCCATGAAAAATCAGTACTTTCATATTTTTTCTGCATGGATAACAGTTTCCTCTAATACAAAACATACATGTTATAATTCTAGAAGACATACGCAGTCATATAATGATTTTGTGAACCAGAGAGTGAATTACTTTAAAGTTTATAAGCGTTTATTGTAACACTACTTTGATTTGTACTGTCAACCAACAAAGCTGTTACACATTGCTGAGTTAGACTGTATTGAAGCATTCCTTTGTCAGCATTAAATAATCCTTTAAAACGCAATTGAAGTCCAACTGGATTTTACATTGTAATTTACTGAGACATTACACTACTTACTCGGATAGTTTTTGCATGCATCTGATAAACTGTACCTACTCAGTTTCCATTAAGACATATCTGCCAATGGTTGGAATTATGTTAATTTACCCACTAAAGTGAAATGAAATATGACAAGGCCTTGAATGCTTAGCCTTTTTTTCTCCTCTGTGACAGACGGACTGCAGCCAAATGCTGAGGAGTCTGGCACGGACTGTAGGAGGCTACTCATTCGACTATATGCAGCACACACACACTTTCCATCAAGCATGATTAGCTACCTCACTAAAGCTTTTTGTGACTACTTTAAATTCATCAATTCCATTTAGTGTTTTCATCGATGAGAAATATTACACTGAGAGAAAGATTAAAGCTTGTACCAGATGCTGTTATGTGAAAATGTATTAATTTACTTTTTTAATTATATTTATATAACCTGTACTGCAGCCTCTTTTTTTTTTGGTTTAAGAAATAAAGAGATATGCTATTCAAGCTTCTAAGAAGTGCCACCAGGATGAAAACAAAGCTTTTTCTTCCTGTGTTCATTCCAGGCAAACGATTTGTTTGGAAAGGGTTTCATTTGATGAGGAGGCATCTGTTTAGGATTAATTCTTGTTGTCTACGGAGGAAATTACCTATTAGCCAGACATGTGTGAGCTATCTCAATTTATCCAGTGTTTTTTATTTTTTTTTCATCATTTTCTTCTTCTTATATGCAGTACAGAAGCAGACTGACAGCCCCTGTCACAAGACCCTGACCTGAGCAGCGAAGCAGACTGGTACCTCAGCAGACTATATAGAGACAACTTGGATTAAATCAAGTGTAAGTCAATCCTTGTCAGATCAAAACTATCATAGTAGGGCGCCTTGCTTACATGCAGGTGTCTGGATGAGTGACACAATAAGGTCAGAGACAAACAGAGTGAGAGGGTAGTGAGAAAAATACATAAAGATATGCTCACAAAATACTCTAAAAGATAAAATCAAGTCCACATTTATCCTTAAATACTCATGAGGGGGAAAAAAATGCGAGCACAGAACAGAGACTGCTCTTGACTTGATCGTTCTTTAATGTTTTGGTTATCGTGTGAGCTTAATGTTTAACAGTTAACATTTTGCCTTAAAATAACAAAAAGGCCTGTTTTCAAAGATGCATTACTCTGTTAGAGACATACGTTTTTTTTCCCTTTTCTTAGAATGATCAAAGATGCTTTATCCATGTAGTCTGACAGTAACTGTAACCACGCGAGTGCGAGTTGGGGTGTGACCATGCTATGTTGTATTGGCTTTGACTGATGACCGGACTCCTGCTGCGAAGCTGAGTTGAACTACCGTCTGATTGCTGGTTCAACCAGGCTTATAAGTTAAAAAGCCAATCTGTGAGACAGACGGCAAGGCTCAACCCAGATGTCCAGATCGCTGACTTTCATTCTGCACCCTTGGTTCTGCAGCATGCACCAATATAGAGGGGAGCACACACATGCACTTCCAGACCTTTGCATACACAAAACTGCAATACTCTGTTTTGAAAATTATACACTTCAGTTTCTGACTCAGCATACATCTAATAACAGGTCACGTATGCTTTTCAAAAGCACATTTGATAGTCAAAGTTAAGCCACATAAATGGTAGAGGCCAAACATAATATTACTAGGTTAAGCTCACTCTGAGTTTGTAAGTATCTAATTTCAAAATACCAGTTATTATTTTTCTTTACCTTTGAATAAGGAGCTTCCTGTAGTTAGCATGAAGAGACTATTCCTCTCCTCGTGCTGTGATTGCAGCTTACTGAAGCTCAGCAGTAAAGCACTCACGAAGGCCATTGAAATACATTAATATTATATGTCACAACATAGAGAAATGTGGTCAAATGGCAGCTGCAGGTTTCCTCATGTGATACATACAAACCCGCTTCCAGCTTTGTTGTATTTTCATTCCTGCACCTGAGGAAGCTCCCTTGTAAAAATTAAGCGGATCCTAGCCAAACATTTTCCCTGCTTTGTTGGCGAGAGAGCTACAAAATCTTTGCAACTCCTCCCTGCAGATAAAGCTTGCAATTTGTTCTGGGCAAAAAACTGTATGAAATAACTGTTTTCTTTCCGCAGGGAGAACCCCGTCAGCTCTTACAGGTCAAGTATCCATTACAGCTTCAAGGCATTTTTCTATTCATCACAAAAACAACAGTGTGAGTTAAAATGTAAGCAGTACATTCTATTGTACATAGCTTGCATCTATAGAAGTTTTAAAAAAGCAGATTTTGTTAGGATTTGTCTTGTCGACAGGAACAAATAACTCCCACAGAAACGTGAGCTTTAATTTTACAACTGGCGTTGTCACTGAAGGCTACTGTCCATCGACAACTTCTATTTTAGCTAGCGGCTCATAAGCTGCCTGGGGATGCAGTAGCCGTGGCTCTGTTGCTATGCGACCGCTAAAAACCTGCTTGAAGGGCATCTCTCCAGTTCAAATGTTTTTAACTTTGAGTGTTTAGAGCCCAGAGTGGCGAGCATGCCCAGCTCCCACAAAAAAAATCCAGTGTCAACAGGATAAGATTGAGAAACATCACTTGAGAGAAAGTCCTCTCCATAAAGTCCTCCTTTCTTACTCTTTTTTTTTAAACTATCCTTTGCTTTCTTTCCTGAGGACTTGAATACCGACATCTCCATGAGGTACATTCTGGAAAAAATTGAAACGAGGCAGTGGGAGATAGCCCTCCACCCTTTTTCACCCCATTTAACCTTTTAATTTAGCAGCATGAATTAGAATAGTGGCCGGTGCCAGTATCATTTTAAACAGATAGGGCCCCGTTGCCCAAAAGGCAGGAACAATGATTCCTCCGTGCACATTTTGTTAATGTGCGTGCATTTCTGTGTGTGAGAGTGAGTCACAGGGAGAGAAATGCAGGTAGAGTGTGTGTCCATTTTTTTCTTATACCCAAGCAAGCTGTTATTAACAGAGCCATTACATCAGTCCAACCTCGGCTGCTGTCACTCTCGTTTTAGTAGCATGTGACATTCTAGTGAGGTCAAGAAGAGAGAGACTGGCACTAGAGAAAAAGGTGAAGGTATTTGAGTTGAAAACACACCATCAGTGAGTCAAGGTGGGTGATGTAAAGCAAGTGGTGAGTAATGATGCATCCTGAATTCAGGTCAGTGCTCTTAGCTGATTTCTATGAGGGAAGTCAGGAAATGGAGAGATAGTGATGGACTTGGGAGGATGCTTTTAAAAATCTGAATCCCAAAGAAATATTTTGAGCTTCATAGAGTTGCAAACTAGCAAAAGAAAAAAAAACAACAACAAAAAAAAAACGCTAACATCTCTGTGTTGTGTGTGTGCTTTGCTCTATATTTTATTTAATCCACTCCAATTCTGACGATAAGAGTCACATGTGCAGACAGAAAACAGAAGCAATTCTCGCTGGCCTCTGGAAAGATAGACTGGCACTTTTATGATGTCTCCCAGATTATTCCCTGAGATGGATGGGCTAAGCTGGAACACCAATTGATTAATCCATCGACTGGTGAAATGTGCTGCGGCCGTCCCCCTGCTCTGCTCAGCTGTTCTTTCCCCATACAGAACATTCAGACAGACATGCTGGAAAGGATGACTAATGAGTAGGGCTTCTGCAGATACCAACCATGTCTGTCTGTGTATGTGTGCAGTGTCTAAGATGCCTGCTTGTGTATGGTTGGTAAAACAGATTATATTACAAAAGCATCTAACAGCCTCATACTCGGATGATTGCCCACAGTAGCACAGCACTTTGATGACAACAGGCTTGTTTTTCCTTTCTCAAGACTTTATAAGGATGCTTTTGTTATTTACAATGACAAAACTGCAACAAAGTGACACATTTAAGCACTTTGCTCTCCTCGAATGATAACACGCTTCATTCACTAGCACAGTGTTAGAGGTTTTTTCTTATTTATTTATTTTTGTTCTACACATTAAAATAGCTGCTACTGATCCAGACAGGGAGAATTATATCAGTGGCTAATATGTTAGATAACTCACAAAAGTGTACTTCTCACATCAGTTCTTTTAGGGTGAATCTGTGTATCTACACACTCATCCACTCTAAAACATTTTCATTTCAGATTGGGTAAGGACTAAATTGGGAAAACTATGGGAATGAAAGTAAATACTTTGTCAGCATTTGACTAAGAATGGGGCACAGTGCTAAAACCTTGTGTCACTGTAACCAATCTTAAAGTAAGAATGATGCATTCACAGGTTTGGGAATCATTGCTATTTGAAACAGATCTATGCCCTCCAGGCTACTGTAGAAAATTCTATAAAAACAAACAAACATAAGTTTTAATGTGCCTGTCCAAACAATAATAGTAATGCCAACATATTGTTTAGCTCCAGGTCATGTGTTAATATAACCTATTATGAGGTTTCTAACAACGTCAGCATTATATAAGGCTTATTTCACCTCTAACATTAGGACGTTCAGCTCCTATCTGGCCTACCGCTTCAGACCCCCATCATTACGCTGCCAGTCCCCACTACAAAAGCCAAGGAAGCAGATAACAGATCACTGTAACTACTCCCTTTTACATTGAGTAAAACCCCCTGAGACATTTTATACCCAGCGAAGATGAAGAATATTGGGCTAGCTCCATTATTGATACAAGTTCCCAGCAGTGAAAGAAATGAATGCTAATGGTGTCCTAAGCTGGGCTTTACAAAGATTAATCCGATTTGAGAAATGAACATTTTATTATAAGGCACACAGTGCTGGCCTTGATCTGAACTGAGTCATAGACTGAGGAGGGGGAAAACTGACAAAGGGATTGTGGAAAGGGAACATGGGCATACAAGTCTGTGGCTTTGCAAGACCCTGGCACCTCATTGCAGTAGTGCCCTTTTCCAGTTGACAAGTTCATTAATTTTCTGACATGGCTGCTCGGAATGATTTTCAATAGATAAGTCAGACAACAATGGCTGGAGAAATTGGGCATAAAACAGATGTCTATAGTTGCAACATTATCAGTTGAAAACTGGCTTTGTGTGAGCGGCAGGAAGTCCCACATGGTTCCTCTGCTGCACCTGCTCTCAGGCTATTTCCCACTGCTTAGAAGGACTAATAGGGACACACAAGGGATACAGCTGTTGTCAGTTTAGTACAGTGAAATAAACAAACTGTAATCCAAAGTTGCCCAAATAAAGAATCACTTTTAAAGTTATTTCCCTGTGATGTTGACTGTCTTTATACAGTGACATCCCCAAACCCAGATTCATCTCCAAGAAAAGGTCCATAGGGATGAAAGGGTTTGAGGAGTGTTAAATGGGGGAGGAGGAATAGTCTCTGTGCTTATTACCATGAATCACCCTGCACCAGTTACCAATAAATAACTGCAATCTTGGGAATATGTGGGAAGGATTCATCATACTAAAGCCTCTGACAGGGCAAAAACATAAAATCAGCAGTCTAATTTGTCTCCCCAAGGTGATGTCACTCCATCATATGGAGGGCTTTTCTTTCAGTGGATGAATAATGTTTGCCATGTTTTTCACTTTTACAGGTGAGAGAAGCAAATCTACTCTTTGTCTGAAGAGGCATTGCTACCTCTGTTTAGGCTTGCACCCCAAACTCTAGTTTATCACCCACATAACATGTACACCTACTTCTAAGCTCAACAGTTTTTGAGTTCAGAACGATAAAAATGAAAATTTGAACACGTGGTTAAACTGATATTAATCTGACGGGTATATAGTGTATAAAATCTAGACTTTTTATTTCAGAGAAGAAGGTGAGATATAAGCTCCATATACAGTCATATAATGTCTTGCAATTTGACACATGGAACTCATTTTGGCCCCTTACCACACCTACAAACACACACACAGAAAGTGGCATCTGTTGCTTTGTGGCATGCTGCGGAAGGTTCAGATCCAGCAGTTCACTGGCTCCGATCAGATTTTCAAGCCATGAACTACAAGGTCTAGTTCTTCTAATAGGGGCAAAGTCCAGGCGGCAGATTTTAATTTCAGCACCACGAAGAAGGACAGCTCCCTCCCAGGCTACCACGGAGACGGCGAACAAGCGCCTTTTGTGTAAGTCACGCTGGGAAAGGAAGATGGGGGGGGGGGTAGACTGATGTCTGGTCATTTACCCCGTTAACAATCAGATAGGCCAGCCAAAGAGGCAATGCAATGCTTGCATTTTCAATTTCAGTGTATAATGTTGTATGAATCCCACCCAGCAGGTCGTAATTTAGAGACACTCCTGCAATGTATTGCAAATTTTCACTGAAATGAGCGCATGCATGTATAATCTGGAATGACTGATAACCTTTGGATGCAGAGACTGCAGGTGCCTTTACCCGCATTCCCCATAACAGAACCGCTATTTATCCCCCTTCTCTTCACAAGAATGTTTTGTTCTTATATTGCTCCATAGAGAAAATGGACACGCTTCCTTTTTCTTCTTTAAATTTTTCAATCATTCCATCTAAGCGTTATGCTCGTACACTCAACTCAAGGACGCACAGTGAAAGCAAGAAGACCTGTGCCAGTGCGCGCATCTCTCTCTTATCTTCTAAATCAACGCACGTTTAGACATCTTTTACTCGGAGGCTGCAGTATTGGTGAGGGTAAAACCTTGGAAAATTCTCTGATCACTGCAGTCATGAAAAGAGAGAAGAAGAAAAAAACAAACCCCACCACGTTTGGAATAGGAATAAGAGGTACTTATGCGAGATGAGAAAGGGAATAAGACACAAACTGTGAGTTCTGGACACCATAAACAATAACTTACTTATTCACGTAGACGCAAGGTCCGGAAGATCTCTGCTTTAGGCGGAGAACGGTCCCTCTTCCGCTCCCTCCCCAAAAACAGCATCGGGAAAAAAAAGAGAGAAAAAAGGAGAGAAAAAAATCCGCAACTCTCGAGCGATTTTACAGGATCCGTGCTGTCACTTTCTTCTCAGACTCATTGTGTTCCCACTCTCAAAAGACGTGGTATGTAATCCACACATTAGTCCAGATGGCATGCTGTTAAAACTCACAGTGATCATAGCTTATAATGCCAGAGATATTTCCTCTTCTTTCAGGATGCACATCACACAGAGACACCCACAAGTGCTATTGTAGAAACTACTCTCCCGATGCGAAGCGATGCCCAGTGTGGTCCCAGGTTTTCTCCAAATGATGAGTCAGGTCAATAGAAAGTAACGCAGTTATTTTCTCTCCGATCTAAAAAAGAAAAAAGAAAAAAAAAGAAGAAGAAGAAAGTGACCTTTCCAAAACATGGAGCGCACGCAGGACCTCATGCATACAATGCCCAGATAAATAAGCTACATCCTGAAAAGCTTGTCATTTAGACAATGAGGCGGATCATTATCCAAACACGGAGTGGCAGAGGTGGGGTTGCATTTAATGTCCCGCTCGCTTACATTTGAAATTCAAGTTTTCACCAAGTCCCCCTTTAGGTTATTTCTTAGTCACCAAGCCTGATTAAATTTCACAGCACAACCCAGTGCGGATTCCAAGACGCTTATTTTTGTTTTTCCTCTTGATTATATCGATTAAAGTAGTCCCGCAGTATTGTGAATGAATTATCCTACACATCAGAGAAGTGATAAAGTTGGCGCCAGTAAAGGAGCTCTCTCTCTCTCGCTCTTTTTTTTTTTTTTTTTTTTTTAGGTTGCTCCTCTCTCCATATTTGAGAGGAAAGTGCTTTAATCTGGGGTGCAAAGAAAGAAAAAGAAAGAAAGAAATCCCACCGGTATCTTCCGCAAACCTTCAGAGCCTCTTGATGAGATTCAGGCTTCAAGTGGGAAAGAGCCTTCGCTGTACACCAAACCCTAAATTTTAACACGTTTTCCGCACCGAGCCTTGATCTCACCCTATCTGGAGGGGAGTTACACTTCACAAAAGGCAGTCATGACTTCTGCACCCCTCGCTCCACGCATTTCTTATCGAGCCTCGCCATGATATGACAGATTTTCAGCGGTTCTTATCCACAAGGTGCTGACTGTCCAGTTGTCTTCGCATCTGTGGACTGCGGAGTGCTGAGCTGCTTCAGTTGTGGTCACAAATTACTCCGTTCCAACACGCGCATGCAGGGCTGCATCCGTCGGCGCGCTTCAATGTGCCCCGGTGCGCTCATCATTTTAAACCTAAAATAATAGCACATTGCATGGACAGACAATGAATTGATGAGTTCAGGTGGGCCCACTATGTAGGTTACCTCCCACTGACAAGCTATTCTCTCCAACTGAGACTGTTCCGCCAGTGACTGCTGGTGGATCGACTTTGCCGTCAGCCGCAGGACTGAGGCAGTGAAAGCAGGAAATATTGTTCCTCCTCCTTCTCAGTCTTCATGCTGCTCTGAACTTCGAGGGCTTCTACAATTTCTCTCCTGCTGAGAGCTTTGGCATCCACCTTACTCCGTGCTCTGGCAATTATTAATTGACCCCCCCCCCTTTCCCCATTCATTGGTCAGTTTAGATAGTGGGGAGAAAATGGTTCTTGTTATTTGTGTGTATGTGCGAGCAAGAGGAAATAAAAGCCAAACAAGCGACAGAAAGAAGGAGATTTAGTCCGATTGGGGAGACAGTTTCCTCCCATGTGAAGCAAGTGGGACTCGACTGCCACCTACCGGCTCCCCTCTCCTGTGTGATGATGTGATGGCGTCCTCAGGCTGATTGTCGCATAGGACCGCTCTCCCATGACAGACTCGATTTTGTTTATTTAGGGTTATCTATTTGTATTTTAAAAACACTGTAGGGTACATCAGGAGACACAAGCCTGCATTATTATTATTTTCTCGATGGAGAGAGGAGTATGCATGCAGTCTGGAGTACAGAGAGAAATGTGACAATCCTGGAAACAGGTTAATATGTTATAATCTCTCTCAGGCTTCAGCACTTTAGAGCCTATGTATAAATGCTGAACGACTATTATGAATTATGCCCATACATTGCAGATTTTTAGCATGGTGGCTGACACCATAGACTTCAGGTCTTCAGAAAGATTATTGCTTGTGAGGCGTTTATCTTAGGCAGCCTGCTGCACTGCACATATTATGCTAAACTCAGTAATATTATACAACTTGTAATAGAGCTAAAAAAAAAGAGGCTGAATTCGCAGACAAGCAAATTTGAGCATCTAGAGAGATTGTGCACTCAGAGACCATGTCGTGAGAAAACATTTGAATGCCAGGGGTCTGTCCATCTAGCTGTCAACATCTGATCTCATTTCCCTCAGTGCTGAAGGCGTCGCATCATTCATCTGTCTTCATAACTGTCGACCTGCCTGTCTGTGCGTCTGGCATATGGTAGTAAAGAGTACCGCCCTCTTGCTTTCCATTTGGAGGAGACATCATTAAATAATTCCCCCTTTTTTATTATCTGACTCTGTTCTTCTTGACTCCTGTTTTCCTCATCAAGCATTTGAATGAACCCCATTTACATGCAAACCCACCTTGTTTTTCATTTTTCTGGTGCAGCATTCTATGTAATAAAGATTGAATCTGAAGAATTTCTGTGATTTATATGTAATTACCACGATCAGTTTTGAATGCTTTCTTCTATAATTTGTGTCATGTCACTGTTTGGCCACCTTGTCTGCCGGCTTTTATTCAAAGCTTTTACTTCTCCAGCAGGGCGTTTACGCATTAACAGGACTTATTTGCTGCATTTGGAGCCATCACTGGAACCCCTGACCTTTTTTTTTTTTTTTTGTCCTGCAGCCTTGGAGATGTGTGCATTATAAAACGTGTTTTTACTGTTCAGGCTTGGAGAAATGAATGCTTTCTGTTAGGCTGGGCAATCAGGTTGATAACTGATATTGTTATATTGTTTGACTTTATCCGGATACACAATACATATCTTGATGTTTTGAAATCTCTAAAACACTGTGTAAATGTTGAATTCAGCATTATCATGCATAAAAAAGACAGTAAACTCCCCTAAATGTAACTTTATTGCGACTTTTAACAGACTTTTCATTTTGAACCAGGGACATGCACTCATAAACATAATAATAACCAGCAATTACTCAGTTAATAACATATATATTTTTTTCATTAATTTTTTTTTATATTCAAACATTATCATCTTATTATTTAGACTATTCTTATTTTTGCACCAGATCACAGCAGAGGTAATCTAAGGTTCCCTTTCCTCTAGAACAGGTTTATATTGTGTCATTTTATTGTAAAAACTAAACAGCCTGATCTTTTATATTTTATTCTCACATTGACATGTAATTACGTCACGTCATGTCTCTACATGCCGTGCCGTATGCACACACAGGTGAGCAACACTCCCACGAGCAGGCAGAGCGTGCACGTTAGAAAATAGTCGTAAATCAGACAGAAATATCTGCTTTTATTTAATGATAAGAGCAGCTGGAGGAGAAGCAGGTGGAGGAGTTTTCCTGTTCTGGTGTACTTAGAACTTCATGTCCATGGGGAAACTACCTATCTAGCTAGCTGCATACTCCTTCAATATGTTTCATTGTGCAAGTGCACTGAGCACTTGCTTCTATAGTGCACACTTTTGTGGGTAAGTGTTGACAGACTAGCATTTGACCGCAATTCTCCAGCCCGCCAAAAATAACCGCCTAATGAACGTACACGAACTATCACAATAATCATTTGTAACACATATAACTTAGCTACGTTTGCAAAGCCGGCTAAAAAACTAACATTTAGAGTCCTAACTCTACTGAGTCAGTATAAGTCCCTCCCGAGTCGTGTCCATCGTTTCACACAGGAGTTTTGGCCGATATTAGGGCAGCAGCTTAAATGTCAGTGTGAACGCACTATGCACTTAAACATAATGTTCGAAAGGGCGCAAGTGTGCTGATTGAGACACATTCCTTCATGCTTCTTTCCTGTCTCTCCTGAAAACAACAACATGCGTGTGTGCAGGAGAGTTTCCTGGATGGGAGGGGGAGTGAGCTATCTGTCTGCTGTGAGTGAAAGAAGCTTCCCCGTGTGTGGTGAGCTACGCTCTGACCAGAAGACAGAGAGCGCTGCAAAGAAAATCCCATGTAGGCGCTTAAAAAGCTGCTGTGATAGTTTATACTCAATGTTCGAGATATAAACATTTTATATTTCGTACATAAAACTTTGCGTTATACATGGAGTATGCTCGATATAGCGCCCTCCTCTACTTCCTGTCTGGTAGCTGGGGTGTGGATGCTACGTCCCCAAGGCAGGTCCAGGGGAAAAGGAAGTAACACAACACCAAAAGACACCACCAGTAGACATGAATATAATTACCTCTGATTTATTGTGGGTAAGGTTGGATCACAGGTCATAAAATAACAGAAGGGCCAAAAAGCATCAGGGAGAGCCAAGGCCAACACAACAAACAGAAGCCCCCTAACTAGAAAGAAAAACAAACTTACCTAATCACCACAAAACAAACGAATACAAACCTACATCTGAACTTCCTAACTTCAACATAAACAGGAGAAAATAAACCCAAGGAAAACAAAATGGCAGCGCTCCCCTTCAAGGCCCATCTGGAAAACTAAACAAAAACCCTAACAAATAACCAAAGTAAACCTAGGCTTACACACAAAAACACAGGGTGATATATGGCAAGTGGCCAAAAGGCCCATATGCGCTTTCAAACAGCCCTTTTATAGGCCACTCCCAGGCAGTGATTGATTGACAGAGGCCACCACCTAACAGGTGGAGGAGGAGCACCTACAAAATCAGGGAAAATATACAAGTTATCAGAAACGCACCATATTCCTGTAACAGGATGCAAATATGATAAAAAGTTGAACTGATGTTGAAATTGGGGAGCGGAAATCATTTTCATAGCTAAAAAAATAATTTTATATCTACTGCAAGTAAAGAATACTGTCATACGTAGGAGTACCAACAATCAAGAGACAGCTTCATGAACGTTTTATTCGAGGACTCGCTGCAAGATGCAAATGCCTGATAAGCCTCAAAGGCAGAAAGGCCAGCATACAGTTCATGACACATACAAAAACAAACTAGCAGAGTTGTGAAAGTTTTGTCTTCAAAAATCAACTTCTTTCAGAGGAGGAAAGAGAGAAAAATAAAACTGTGCTTATTTGTCAAACATGATGTTGGTTCACTTATGGGTTGATGGGTGCACCCATGACATGCCAGTGGGCTTGTTGGCAGTTGTTGATGATATCACAGCTGGAAGCAGCAGTCTGAATGCAGAGATATAAAATAGCTTCTTTTTTTTTGTGCTCAGATTTAGCTCAATCCATAAAATCCCTTCAGACGACATTACATTATTCAGAAGACAATTGTACTTAAGGTGAAAGTCTAGTACCCTTAAAAACTTCAAATCTGTATAAAGACAGAGAAGCATCACCAAGAAAGTTACAGCACTTTGGCTTCTGATCCTCTGCATTTACACCAGCCATTGTTTTAAAAAAAAGCTATTTTTATACAGACATAAACCAAATCAAGTTAAGACTGAGACTTGACCCTTTAACTTAACATTAATTTTCTCATTTCAAACTGAATTTGCTGAAGCACAATGTTTAAAGAATAATAATAAAAAAAATGTTACAGTTCAAATCCTTCAAATCCATTTATTTTATTCATATGTGTTATTGGGGTAAGCAAAACTCTTGAACACTATTTAAACACCTCAGTATGATCACTTTGTCCTTGGAGAGGGATTGAAAAGTGTTGGACTGCCACTGTAAACACTATGACCTTGTTCCCTGAAAGGCCAACACACACATAAGACTCATGGGGCCAGTTATTCCTGTAGCAACAAGTAAAAAAATCTTACTTTAAGGGAATGCTCTGGTATATATCATTTGGTATGCTTTTAGCATCATCATAAAAACGACAATTGCTTGGCATTAATGTGAAATACAGATGCACCAGTGGGTAAGCTTTAAAACTAGTTTTCTTTTTTCTTTTTCTTGTTTTAGATATAAAAATGACCTTTTGTCCTTACTCTGCCCCTTTGAAAAAGCTTATGTTTCGGCAATGAAAAGGGAAAAGACAGAGTATTATGTTTTTGTGGCTTGCAAGAT
>JBBBVU010000010.1:28143202-28157538 GCA_037177055.1 Atherinosoma microstoma
CCCCCCCCCCCCCCCCCCCCCCCCCCCCCCCCCCCCCCCCCCCCCCCCCCCCCCCCCATTTTTTTTTTTTCCGTTTTTTACTGAAGCGGGACTACTCAACCATATTGTATAGTTTGGTGATGTATTTGATTATGAAATTTAAGTTCTGAAAGTTTCATTTCCAGATGGAGCTATGCATCCTGCCGTCCTGCTCTGCTTTCTGGTTGCAGGAAGCCACTGCACTGTTGGAAAACCAGAAGAAGCTGCTTAGTTGTTCTGCTCAATGGTTAGATTTTTGTGTTTCATTGATTGTCAAAACATTATTAGTATTTTACTGTTAAATTGGGTCCCGCTACACTAACAGTAACATTAAAGAAATATCCAATTGCATCCGTATCATTACAGGTCAAAAGGAGTTGCTATTGTAACATTTTTCCTTGAATCGATTGATGAAGCCATTAATGTTACACAATGTTTATGTTTATATTTGAAGAAAGAGATCTGATATGACATATTTTTACATTACTAATTTGTAAACAGCTGCCAAAATTATCAATAGCTGAGCTAAAACTATATGTATATTTTATTTTACAAGTAATCTTCTTCAAACTTAATTTTAGCTCTCCAAAAAAGGATCTTTCAGTTTATATCAAGATTTAGCTTTAGTGCTTCTTTTTCATGCAAAACATAAGAGTATTGTTTCACATTGGGTGGAAAAGGGACCAAAAGAACCGACAAGCTGAACACAATGTAAGCCTGACATGGCAAATTTAATCTTCATGAAACAATTACTTTTTTTTATTGCATTAGGCTTCGTTATCACAATGAAATTCCCATGATAAGTGGGAACGTGAGGCCCTGTTCTAATGTGCTCAATGTGAACATTTGCATTCAAGCACTTTAAGTCATACGAGAGGAGAATGATTAATAATCATTTCAAGGGTGAGAATGAAAGATACTGGTAAGTGAAGGGAAAAGTCAAGGGAATATTGTTACATTTTTTCTCTCCTACTCAAAGAGACCAAAAGTCATTTCAAGCCCTGAATAAACCATGTTCAATTCTATTAACACATTCAGCATGAGGTAAGGGATAATTTGGAAAAGACAATGGGGATTTGGTTAAATTATATTAGAATCGATTCTTGAAATTCATTCATTTTGCATTTCAAATAGCAGATTTTATGACATAAAATTACACACACTTCTGAAGGGTTTAATATATTATGAAGATTATAATATACAAGAGAGATAGTTGCATTTATTTACAATACCTTTTAAATGTTTGGGTTTTTTTCTGTTCAAATTTTACTTAAAAACCATGGTTACTTTCTTTGATTCGTTAAACCAAAGGAGAGTTTTAGCTTGGACATTAAGAGGGAGGTTGTATTTTTGGACCTTAATTATTATAGCTTGTTGCTACATCCACATATTCAAACTACAATGTAAACACATATTTCCTGAAAAGTGTTTTCATCTGTGTTTGTGACCCCACGCTTTCATTTTATAGATTTGTTTGGGAGAATTCTGACTGTTTTTGATACAGTGCCACTTGACAACATAATAATCTGAGCTATGATATTATCATGTACTGTAGATGATGGGATTCTTAAATTTTCTGCAATTACAAGTTATAGTTAAGCAATATGCTTATGATGTTGTAGTCTCAGTTTCTCTTGGAATCACTTCCTTTCTCTTTTCAAGCTCATAATAATTTGAATTTGAAATTGCATGTATCATTTTAAACATTTGGTATACTGTTTCACTATTCATTCATTCATTTTCTATACTGCTGTCCAGGGTGTACCCTGTCCAGGGTGCAAGAATGTCACTTTTTATTCCAAGTTTCTTGCTCATTTAAATGTAAAATTTTAAATTTATTTAGCTATAACATTTCAGATATAAGGATACATACTCCCATAATGAGTTCCATATGAGTTAAGTATGCTTGTTAAACAGGAGCGCCATAGTAACTTTGACAAACCTAACAGTGAGAACCAACTTTTGCCTCAACTATATTTTTTCATTGTAATATTTTTAATGCATAAAAGGTTTGGAAATTAGATGAATCTAAAACCATTTAAACCCTACTGGCATTACTCAGAAAATCAGGCTTGATAACCAATGTGAATTTAACTCCATATCCTTTAATGAGAGCGTAGATTTCACACAGTGACTGATGACATTAGAGATTAATACCTTTCTCATGTTGTGGGGTAATTTAACTGTAATTTAACTTTGGGGATCAGTTACACTAATCACACAGTCTAATATCTGAACAAAATATAATCTACTAATTTAAAGAGACAATTAACCTTGGCCACAAGAAACTTATATACAGGCTTAAAGTATATAACACAAAGCCAGCCCAGCCTCTAACCTTCATGAGATCTGCAGGATTATTTTACTAAATCCACCCAAGAATTTACAGGTCATACTTACAGAAAATAAAGAGATAACTTTGTGATAAGTGAATCCCTATACACAGTAAATTATTTTACAGATATGTGGGGTTGAGAGGAAGGAGTGGGAGGGGGTACAGGAGCAGGTTCCTTGCATTCATGTCATTTTTTCATCTCGTTGAATACAATCTATTTGTGTATGATTATCAGTCCAAAGAGGGAGAGATGAAAAAGGAGGAGGAGAGGAGAGAGTGCAAGGTCAGGAAGAACCAGGTAAGAAAACAGGGAATAATGGAAGCAAATCAGCAACTGTTAAGCTGACAAAGAAAAACGTCCATTCACAATATAATTTACATACATATGGAAGTTATGTGTTCTCCACAATAAATGCTTTCCAGAAGCACACATACACTTTTATCAGTAGGCTTTATTCTAAACAGAACATCTCCACATGCAGGTCTTTGTGGCCCTCCAAGGATAAGCCTCCCCAGACCATCACTGACCCACTGCCAAACCGGTCATTCTGGAGAATGTTGCAAGCAGCAGAATGTTCTCCACGGCGTCTCCACACTCTCCAACACGTTCTCACTCCTTACTCGTCATATATGGACGCTTGGAGTGAGAACGTGTTGGACTCTCATGTCTGTCAGATGTGATTACTGTGAATCTGTTCTCATCCATGAAGAGCACAGCACCAATGGCCAATCTACCAATCCTGGTGTTCTCTGGCAAATTCCAATCGGCAAAATGAAAATGTGACCAAAATCGTCCAGAAAAGATGAGGACAAGGAAATGGTCTGTGGTTCCCCCCCCCCCACCCCTGCAGAAGCATTCCTTCATAGAGGTTGTATTGCTAACTGCCTCTCATTTCCACCTGTTCTCTGTTCCATTTGTACAACAGCAGGTGAAATTGATTCACAATCAGTGTTACTTCCTAACTGGACAGATTGATATCCAAGAAGTGGGACTGATTTTGAGTTACTTGGTAATGATTATGTGTTGCCTTATTTTTTTTTAGCACTAGTCAAGTTAGAACTGAACATTTTTATGAGATCAACCCAAAGATTTACATATTTTTAATTCTATTAATAGAATTATTTGCATGAGTTCAAGTTGGTGCATTTTCATGACTCATCCTTCCTTCCAAGCTTCCTTCCTAAACATTTAAACCTATGAATCTTACGTACCAAAGTTACCAAAGTTACATTTTATAGTATGAATCATCTCAAAACTGCTTATCGGAATAGATTTACGGAGTCAATGTATTGAGAACAATTTTCTTTTTTATCTAAAGGGTTATGTAATGAAGACAAAATTGTTTGAAATTGATTTCCTGTTTTTATTAGTCAGCAAAATAAAAAAGTTCCATAAGCAAAAGCTTATAGAGGCTTTGTTTACATCATTAAAGCCAAACGTGATTTAATTTCAAATTAAAATTTTTTATCAAAATAATGGCATACAATCAGTTGCAGTGCAAATTAATCTTTAAAAAAAGGAACTCTCACCTTTTTCTCACTATCTACCATTTGTATTATAGACCTGATAGGTCAATTAATCTGTAAATTATGTGGTTTTGGACTTTTAAACTAGACTAGTGAATATATAAGATATATAAGGTATAGAAGACCACCTTGGTGGTTTGTATTCCTACATATAAATATGTCAAAGTAGTTGCAGAGTGGACTGGTGCTTTTCTTTTGTTGTTTCTTTTGACTTGTGAAATCTGCGTCCTTCCAGCTTAAAACCTTCTCAAATAAGTTTCCTACTCCCCACTGAGGCACAAAAGGGTTAATGAAAATAACACGTGTGGTGGAAAAAGGACCTGTCTGCAGCAGACCTTTATTGAGATGAAAGGTTTTGTAGCAGATATTTAAAGAAGTTGGTCGTGAAAAACATATGTCACCTTCTAAAGACAGGACATCCAAGTTGTTTAGCATGGCTTAAGGCCATGTCCTGCTACATATCCAACTTTACTCAAGACACACACTTTACTTTCCAGCCTCTCTCTCAGGAGTGGCAAGTGGGCTGATTTCTGTACTCCTGCAATAGCAGAGGGTAGTTGTATTCAAGTCCAGATAAATTATAAAAAGCTCTACTAAGCAAAGACAGATTTATAGTTTCCTCTTCTGAATTTCTACATCAGTACGTCGTGCAGCGGTTCAAACTGTGAGTTCAATCCCTCATCAAAGACTGTCTCTACATGACATGTAATCATATCTGCTAACAACTGGGAATGTTTACTACATACAGTGTCTTAATCTAGTTTATTTTAGAAATTGGTCATGAATATATTGTTGTAATTATCTTCATGGTGTAATGAACATGTAAAATAGATGGTGAGATAATGATCAGTTTTAATTACCACCGCCCCCAAATGCTCTATGTATAAAGTACCAGAATAAATGTTTAAGTGGAATGTATTCTGTTTAATCACTTCTTTTGCTGGTACTTCAATGCTCCTGTCATCACATGTCCAAACATCTTATATGAAATCTTGATGAAATGTTTGGAAAGAAGTAAAAAGGCTATTTTTCCAACATGTCTTAACACCTCTGTTAGTAACAGCTGGCTTAAGGGTTAAGAGTTAACCACACTCCCACTCCCTCTTCTGCAGGATGTACTTCTTTTGGCATCTGTGATACAGTTTGGACTTAAATGAAAATTTGAAGGATACTTTTTGGGACTGCATAGAAATCATGGTAACACACACACTGCAAATGAAGCTAGATAGGGACATGCTCATGTTTGGTTACAGAAAGTTACTGATCCCTCTTTTAGTTACAACCAGATGGTATAAGTCAGGGGTTAAACCAGCCATATTGTTGGCAATACACCACACTGTAGAGAGCTGTAACCGTCAGTTAATTTCTTCCTTAAATCCTCCTTAAAATTGCATCAATACTTTAACCTTTGTCATAAAATGTAGCATTTGCAAAATTAACCATTTGCTGTATGCAAAATCCACAGCTGTGGATATATGCATTGAATGTACATATAAATTCCTGCAACCTCAGGCAGACAAGGTCAGACTGCACTCGTCTTCCAGGCAGAATATCAGAAGATGGGAACCCTGACAACATGGTAATGGGACTTTACTGCTAATCTGCATGAACTGTGAAGACATGATAAAATGAGTATCTAACAGAGTGAGAAATATCCATAAGCTAGGCGGAGAAGCTACTTGGTGTGTTTTGATCTTTTTTGAGGAATGGGGGGGGGGCAGGATGTTCTGTTTACAGTATAACTGTGATGATATGAATCTCAGTCAGAATGCCTTCACATCCAACTAAGATAATAAATAACCACAGAAGTGGATTCAGTTCATTTGAAGACACTGATGCATCCTTTGTGATAAACATCAGGATACAGATATGCAGTCTTCATTTTTTTCAGACAGCTTCTGTTGGGTTTTGCCACTAATCACATAATAAAGCCTTTTCTAACCATTTATCCAGGAGATACTAAGAGTGTGAGTAGGTGGTTATATGTAACCTTTAAGTCTTTTCTTTGGGCTCCATTTGTGATCTCACATTCAGCTACACATTTTAATACCTGTCAAGTAAGTGCCAGTGCTGTGGTGTTTTTCTTTAGTTCTTTAGTTAGTAGTCACTTTGACAGCCACAAGTATGCTGTCATGCATACAGAAGCAAGGAAAGATGTGCTGTCAAACAGGATTAAATCACTCTTTAGTGTATACCTTTACCAAAGATCTCAGATAACTGCTAATGAAACACTTCACACTGTTCAGTGCCTCCAAAGTGCAAATAAAGACCCAGTTGATGCAAAGTTATGACATTGTCTCTTTTTCCCACTTTGTCACTGCAGAATTGGTCCAGACAGTAAAAACAAGTTATCAGCTATGAGCAAGGCAACAGTAAAAACATTCAACTCCAGTTACAAGTCATGTTTTCTGGAATGATTACAGTACTTTAAACTATCACGGAACACTATTATTGATTTACAGGAGGTTGACGCCTTGTTTTTTACTGGACAGTGCCGAGCTCAGTGTGTTGCATGCTTCCAGAAATAACGCTGTTAAATGTGTGCTAGCAGCAATAATTTGAAGACAGAAAAGCATAACAATTGATTAACCCTCCTATTATGTTGCAGGTCAGTGTGAGCCATAACGACTTCTGAAATGATGGTGTAGACATTCATGGCAGCCAGACAATGAATCCTAATTACTTGTGTAATGATTCCTTTAGTGCATCTATTTCTACCAGAATAATTCTTTGGAGAAGAATATTTCAACAGTTGGAATCATATGTGCTTGAATAAAAGGTAACTGGACTTCTTTTCTTGGCTCTTGAAGCATTAAAAAGTACATTAAAAAAAAAAACTGACTTTTAAAAGAAAAAAAATGAAATAAAAACAGAGGGGGAAAAGAATTTAAAATTTAAAAGCAAGAGAAAAGAAGAGAGAAAGGACGACAAATTAAAGACAAGATCAAGTTAAAAAATTCATGAAAGGAAACTGTACAGATTTGGACTATTAAATAGAAACTATGTAAATGCAGCAGAGAACAAGTATATCCCAACCCTAAGAGGGAAAATGAAACGAGATCGGCCGGCCAAGAGGAAAGGTGGAGCAGAGAGGGCGCAACTTTAGACCACAGATGCGGCAAAGTGCTGTAAAATAACTGACATGTTTGTCATTAAGGGAGCAGGTAAGACATTAAACACTGGTGATGACAACAGATGTGCAAACAGCACGACTAGCTTAATGAGGAGATTAGCTGATGGACTATAACTAACTTAAAACAAACGTTTTAAGTTGTAACAAAGGATATTGTAAATTTTAGAATATGGTTAACTACATAGACACAAGATAATACATGATTTGAGATACTTTTATTAGCCTATATTATTTAATTTAACCTTTATTTAAACAGGAAGATAGCCAATGCTTAGTCAAATAGTCAATTACTGAATCTGAATAGCTGGGACATTATGGGTGGCTTCTGGATTTTTCCTTACAAAGATGGAGAAGGGAGCAGGGTCAGCACTGTCAGTAGCGCTAGTACTGCAAGAGCTCCTGTGGTCACGGCAGTGGTGGACAGCGCCAGTGAGGAATCAGAGCAGGAACTTTCAGGTACAATTTAAGCACAAACCAAACATGCAGGTGATGCTTTAGAATAATGTGTGCTTTACTTATGATGATCAGTATTCAATTATACTAATGTAGATTATAACCTATTTTTTTTAATCTACTACTACACTGTTAGGCTGCACATTAAGTAGAAGTAGATGAAATAGAATTTCAGTTCATGTGATTTGAGTATGGGCACAACATAAATATTTATTTTGTAGAGGAAACAGACAAAGCTGTGTGCCTTTGTTTTATTATTTTACACTCTTACATAAGTAGGCGCCAAACCTAACTCAATCTTGGTGTTTTGCGTTAATTGGATGGTGGTGGCCTGGGATGGTATCAAATTCCCGGCCTGAATTATTGTCCCAGTCCTCCCCTGGTTGGAGCCACTTCTTGAGTATGGAGGTCACTGCCACCAGTGCTCAAATGAACATGGTACTACTGTTGGCTTCATCTCTAGCTCTTCCTTCAGCCCTTTGTATCTTTCCGGTTTCTTGTTATCCTTTTTCCGGACATTGCCGTTGTTTGGAATGGCTGTTTCGATCACAACAGCTTTACTCTGCTGCTTATCCATGATCACAATGTCCAGTTGGTTGGCCATTACCATTGTGTTGGAAGTCCCACAGGATCTTACCTCTTTCATTCTCCACCATTTCCCATTTACTTCATACACTATACAGACACCTCTGTACTATAGAGGCTACTAGGTTATGGCATTCCATGTATAATTTTCCTGCTGCCAGTATCTTCCACCCTGGTGTTAGGTGCTTGATTATTTCTTTCCACAGCCTGCAACAGGGTTCCTTCCCGAATAAGTTGATATAAACTTTAGCAACAGTGAACCTTGAGATGCTCGGCCACCATGTGAGGGATGTGAAGAAAAATAAGGAGCAATACCTGCCATGGAGGAGGAGGTTTGAAGCTAAAATCAAGGCAACACGGAGGGATGTGTGTGTCTTAAAAGTATGTTATTGGTTTTACTAAAATGATAAGTACATTTTAACTAACGTATATAAATTGTAGTGACGGACTCGCGGTGAGTATCTTGAGATGTAAATGTTTCAGTGACAAATTTTAAATTTCAAACTCCAAAATATATTTTTTTAGACATTTTTGAGAGACAAGTACTTTGATGGAATATGGTTTATATTATCTTATCTTTTTTATACTTCCACTATTCCAGTTGATAAAAAACTTGAATCTGGTATCATAACATAACACAATGTGAGATCATCTCAATCCACAAAAGAATGTAACCTTTGTGTGAGTGTCTATCTTGCTTTATGTGTTTCAGATATCCCAGCATGAGACCTAAATACTAACATGCTAAAGTAATCAATTCAAGCAAAGGAGGAAGATTAAGACAAATAACAGGTTAATGCTCTTGTGCCCAGTAATTTAGTTTTAGTGCTCAGTGTATTTGCTTTAAGTTTAATTAATGAGATTGTTTACTGGAAAAAGTGTTCCACATCGACTGATGCTGCTAGAAATGGAACAGGAAGAAAACAAAAGCCCATTCTCCAACAACTAATCCCATTCCAGCTTTTATTCTAATAGGTGAAATTGAATGAAAGTATTGAAGTGGGATCAGCTGGTACTTTGGATTGCAAACAGATATTGTAAAACGATAATTTTGACTTATTGTTAGGATGGATCATTGACAGTTCCTGAACTCACACACATATATATTTGGTAAAGGATCACATATGGACATGCATGCTTTAGTCATGGCTCAGACAGCGTGAAGGATATTGCATAAAATAAACTTCAAAGGACGGTGCGGTATGCAAACATCACTGGTTGCAAAATATTAACAGTTGCTCTTCAGCCTGACTTGTGAGGCAATTGGCTGTTACTTTTTGAAATGGGAGGATTTAGTTAAAATTATAGCCGTTGTGTTTCTAGCTACACGCTAATCAGCAGCTGGAGCTGTGCGGTAGGTGCATCCTTTGCAGAGTAAGTGATAAGTGACAGATGTATGCGAATTGAATCCATCATATCACTTTTTAATTCGTCCAAAGCTAATTTAAAGGGAGTTTATTGGTTCAATAACTTTATCTAATTTAGATACTGGTTGTAATGTGTAGTTATTCACTTTTTTGGGAGAAAATCTAAAACTTTATTCTCATGTTTTTACTTTTGTATTTTGGGGCAGTGATTAAAATTTATAAACAGAAATCTTTTTAAAGAAAAAAAGAAAAAAGAAAACTCATGCGAGCTGAATTGGAGCATCTTTAGTATGTTTTTATTATTATTATTATTATTATTATTATTATTATTATTAGTTTTTTTTGTTTAAGTTGAATATCAGTGGAAAGCAGATATGTAAAATCCCATCGACATAAACAAAGCAGTTTTTCATAGCTGAGTTTTTGATGGGAAATTAATATTGTAATTATGAGTAGAGCTGGGTATTAAGGCCTGATATCACAATATTTTCTTTACCACTATACACATCAATCATGATGTTTTGAAATGTCCTGTAAAATAAATGTTAAATTCAACATTGTCATGCATAAAAAGACACAAGTAGAATGCTTTAAGTAAACTCTGTTAAAAGGAAAAAAAAATCACAGTTAAGCTAAAGTTAGAAAACCAGGTGCATGCACAGACCCCCCAACTGCACCCTAGAAGAATAAATTCATTTTATTTCATTTTATTTGCTTTATAGCAGCCAATCACAACAGAAGTCGTTTAAGGTTACCTTTTCTCTTAAACAGGTTTGCATTTTGTCCTTTTATTATAAAAACTAAATGAGATATTATTAATCTTATTTACACAAAAACACATCACATCATGTCTCTACATACCATGCTGTGCACATAGAGGTGAGCACACTCCCACCAGCAGACAAAGGGCACACATTGGGAAATATGTGGCTTGGAATAACAGACAAAAATATTTGTGTTTTTTAATGCTTGGTGGAAACACTTGTTCTCCAGCCAGAGGAATTCTCCTGCTCTAGTGTCATGCCAAGAACTGCATGCCTATCAAGGGAACACACACAGCTGAACAATCAGAATCTCCTCATCATTGTTAGAATGTCTGAGGCACATTTCCTGTCTCTCCTGAAACAACAGCACGCATGCGTGCAGGCAACTTTTCTGGATGGGTGGGGGAGCATGCTGTGCTGTCTGCTGTGAGTGAGAGAAGCCAAAATACAAAGAAAATCCCATGTAGCTGGCTTAAGGGGCGGCTGTAGATCAGGAAGAAGAGAAGTCGTATACCAACCAGAAAGTCAGTGGATTGATTCCAGGCTTCCCTTGACTACATGCCGAAATGTCCTTGGGCAAGACACTGAACCATGCGTTTGCTTCCTGATGTGTCTATCAGGGTATGAATGCAAGTGATAGGTAAAAGCAATAAGTATGTAACAACAGTACTGTATGAGTGTGTGAATGGGTGAATGTGACATGTAGTGTAAAAGCACTTTGAGGCGTCAGCATGTGACTAGAAAAGTGTTTCCATTTACTTAAAACACTAGTGTGACAATTTGTACTCAGTGTTTGCAATATAGCCACATTATACCTCAAGTATATTCAATAAACTGCCCACCCCGACTTGTGAGATGTAATGAACATATTACCTTGCTTATATTTACTATAAAGTGTGCTGCTTTGCACTCCATACAAATCTTATTCCAGATGGACATTGATTTCCCTGGCCATGCCTGGTGCCCTCCCCCGGCAAGAAACTTACAAAGGCGAAGCAATAATTAGCTCCACATTGTCTGATCTACAATAGGAAACTAACAAAAGTAAGGTAATAAAAGGCTAAAAGAAGCATGACTGTGATCAGATAACCTTTAAAAAAAAAAACATGAGTTTGCATTTTAGAGCCAACGATATGAACGATAGATCAATCTATCTAAATTACATCTATTTTATGTTATTTTGTAGCTCAACCTGAATGTATGGAAGATAAAGAGCAACATTATTTGGAATAGGAATGTTTTCAACATACCTACAGTAGTGTAGGTGGAATGCTTCTCACGTCTGCCCCATATTCTTATCTGTGAAAAGGATAGGATAGGGCACAGAGGAACAACAGAAAAGTCAAATGCAAACAACTATGCAACAAATGCCATGCATGTAATTTTTCTCTTGCCATGCTATAAAACCTAAAACCTTTGTCTAGGCCAAAATAATGGAGCTCACATCATCAGTCTCTGTAATCGTCACTGTATCACATTTCTTAATATGTATTTCCCACTAGTAATATACTTGTATGATAATATCAGATAATATCAGACACAACTGTACATCAATTACATTCTATTATAATGACATCTTTATTAAGTATGCTCCACACTCAAGAGCAAAATTATTCTCTTCATTTAAACAGCCCTTAGAACTGCAATGCAGCCTACACTATAGAATCAATGTCACAAAGGACCAATTGATCTATCTTCTAATTATTACCTTAAGATGTTCTGTGTGCAGCATCATACCAGTATCCAATCAAATCCAATTAACACTGGTGCCCCCCTCCAGAAAACTGCATTATAGAGGGATTACACAGCTATCTGTGCTGGTCTGATTAATGGCCACAGTAATTAATGCTGAAGGGGTCTGTCCGAGTGCCTCGGTGTAGAGGAGCATACAGCAGTGAGCCAGCTGCAGCGAACAGAGCATACTCACACACAAGCACACGTACCAAACACCTGGATCCTCTCATGCATGCATATGCTCCGCACAATGAGGCTTTATTTTGAGCAATGTGTGCCTCTGATACAAATTAAAGTGCTATGTCTAAACCATAATCCCATATGTGGAAAGTTTGATTCACAAAGTAAAGTGTAAGCACAGAAACAATTGGAGATAGATGACCAGTTCTATTAGAAAATGTGTCAGCTACATCGGTCCACAATGCAATACTTCATAATGTTTTACATAAAAGCTGTGTTTTGCTGTCATGTTTTTCTTATGGTGCTTGTTAGCATTGCAACTAAGAAAAATATAAGACATTTTAACATGTGGTTGATGTGAAAGGGTCTGTTTGAACGGCCTTTTCCTGACAACCAAGTTGTGAATTTGCTCAAAAGTAACAAAGCATTAAGATATTCTAAACATTTTTATACAGAAACACAGCAGATCATTCAGGTTAAAATGCAAATTGGTTCAGACTTTTTCCAGTCGATGTCTACACAAGCAGTTCATGCTCTACTTTATCTGCATGATATACTAAAGATCTGCAAATTATCATCAAAGTCTATATATGAGAAGCACATATCGCAATGAATTTATAAGATGCATGTTTGCATGCGAGGACTGAAGCTGAATTGAGAATGGTTTCTAAAAATACATGTTTATCTCTAAATGTGTTTTGCATAATTCTAAGATGTGTTATACAAATCAAAGCAGACCCTTAACCAACAAGTGCTATTTATCAATATTCTTGAACATTATTGCATAACTATTTTTTTTGATTAATGTCAACCCTTTCACCTCCATAACCCATACAAATTGTGGTAAACGGAAAATCTGCAACTGGAAACTTGTCAAGCTGACATACTGGAATGCATAACTGAAGATTACCAATACAAATAATTCATAGAGGAAAACTAGAGATAATGATCTTTAGCCTATTCAAAACAAAATTATTGTAGATAGTGGAAGGCCTAAAATCTAATTTACAGGATGTGAGATGCAAACTTGAGGGCTCTTCTTTTGCTTCCCTCAGTGTGTAAATATCAGTCTAATCCAACATCTTTTTTTTTTACTTTATTCAGGTGCAGTGTTATCTTGTGGTGCAGACTGTTTGATACAGCATGACTCTGGCCTGATAAGAGTACAGCAACCTGTACAACCTACAGAAATATTGCTTAGGGAGGCCTTTATACTGGATTTGCATGGACCAACTGAAGTTCAATGGAAATCTATCTATTTCTATCCTCAAATCTTCTCTCACACTCAGCTATAGTGACTTATGAAAGCTTACAAAATGCTTGAAATTTGCTTTAAAGTTTTGTTTGTTTACAATTTTTTTCATTAGATGTGTTTTCATGTCAATGGTACAAAAGATTGTCATGTTGCTAACTGTAAGTTAACCAAGTGAACAGAGAAATTCAAAATTCATGAGGTGCAAATGCTCAATTCTCAGTATTCTCTGAAGGATGTTTGGCAGGGAGGTGGAATTTTCTCATGAATGATGCATCACAAACATTTCTCAAAATAACTGGCAATCAATGCCGTAGATGTCGATTGAACTGATGAAAAATTATAATAAATCCAGTCCTTTTGTCTTTGAAGGTTGTTATACAAAAAATATAAATTCTATCACAACATTTGAAAGAAAACAAAAAATTATAGGTGTTAATAAAATCCAAATCTATCAAGTCTTCCTAACTCACAATATAATCTCCATGGTAAATTTGGATTTATCTTACAAAATGTTCGGTAGTTGGACATGCCACCTACTCTAATGTTGCTTTCTATTCATACTGAGGTAATCACGCACAGTAAGAACTACTGTGATGAAAAGAATAGATCCATCAAAGCCTGGAAAAACTGTAGTAATAACAAGACAGGTCATCGTTTGGCCATGCATCTTTTCTTCTTTTGCATGTCATTGCTTGCCATGTACTGCAACAAGGTCGGCATCCTTAATATTGTACAAGTCAAATGTTTGGAGAAACTTTCACATTAAATCCGAGGGGAAAGTGTGTCCAAATGTTTAACTGGTAGTGTACCCTCAACCACTGAGAAGTCAATTGATTAGTCATGACAAGAAGCAGGTAGTGGGTTTAACCCCACCCCTTAACCTGAAGTTAATTGGACTTGGTGATGCCTCGATGGATGGATGGATGGATGGATGGATGGATGGATGGATGGATGGATGGATGGATGGATGGATGGATGGATGGAT
>JBBBVU010000010.1:28183461-28193908 GCA_037177055.1 Atherinosoma microstoma
TCAATCAGAAACACACACACATATATATATATATATATATATATATATATAATCTATATACTTTTACTTGTAAGTTTTAAATTTAAGTACCATATATAAAAAAAATATTGTTTTCTAGAGAAATATTCAATCAAGCAAGGTGTGCAAGCACTTCTGCAGGGTACTGTTTGCAAGTATACATGCATATCTGATCATAGAGTCACTTCTGACTTCAGCCAAATATGATTTCTCCTGTTCATGTTGTCTTTGACAACTTTTTTCACCCCAGTTAACCAATACACTGGATGCATGGAAATCCAGAGTAAAATGTCATAATTACATGAATGGCTAAATGGCATCTATTGTAATATACTACATAATACAAATGTGTTACTACAGATTAATATGTATGACATCTAAGGTCCTATGAAACTACCAGATCCAGATGAATAAACTGATGGCTAACCAATATCAACATGTTTGTTGTTTGATTAATAATAATTTGACTGATGACTGAACACCTTGTTTGTTTCCTGTTCTTATCTTACAAATTAAAGTGGTTAATTCAATGAATAAAAGCTGGGGGGGAAAGTATGGTGGTGAATATAGCTGCAACTATCCTACATCCCCTCAGGCTTGTTTTTGTGAGAGATGGATCTTTGTACCTCTACTTGCACTTCCCCTTTGGAAATATTCATCAGAAGCGCTGAATGCTTTCACTTTATAACCTCTTCCTCTACGTATCTAGCTGTCTGTATCTTTCCCTCCTCCTCCTCCTCCTTTTCTAATGGCTTAAGTCTTCCCTGAGGGAAAGAAAGCCAGGCATGATGCTTCTGTGGATGGGTTTAGAGTTGCTGAAGGTCTTTCTTGTCATGGGAACAATATAAAAATGATAAAGCTGATTTTTTTTCATGGCTTTCTTGATGTATTTCATTTTGTCAAAGCCAGCTGACTGCTTTCTGCTTGGACAAGGCCCGGTGTTCTGAATCATATTCACAAGCTGTCCCTCCTAGTTATCTTGTTCTTTATTGCCTCTACTGTATTACTTCTTGCTACAGCTGGATGCCCAGATGAAAATCACAGCTTACGTCTCCTGAAGCACATTCCTTCTTTATCTAGATGCAGATATTTGTCATTGTATCACAGATACCACACTGAAAATGCATTGAAAGTATTCCAATCTTTTTCACCTAGAAATGTTCTTGGAGAGGAAGGCTCTAAGAAATCGTAGAGATAGCTTGAGCTTGTATGACAAAAGTATATTTGCATAGCAGGTTGTTACCTTAGATGACATCCTCTATTCAATTAATGACTTTATAATAGCATACTCTCAGCTGGAAATAGATTTAATGAGCAGCTTTATGAAATGGAGGTGGGTCAGGTTATTTTAATTTCAAATAGCAACCAACAGGGCAGTAAATGAGTGATTGCTATGCACAGTGGTGATCCATGGCACAAACTAGAAAGTATCAGTCATGGTCTGTCGCTGTTGCATTTCTACCTGAAGGGATACATTGTTTTGCTGTTCAGACTACTGGAAGTGATGTCATATATTATAATAGATAACAATATATTACATGTAAAGTATTATATATGGAAAAATTACAAATAAAAATAAATTATAATATTATATATATTGCATCCAATAAAATGCCTTCCTTAGTTATGGTGATGCAGAGCAGACTAAGATTTTTGGGAAGAGGCTAATAATACTCTGCCAGCTATTTCATGAAAACTTCAAAGAATACTAAAACAGTCTTGTCGTACTCAAGTGAGCACCCTCAATCTGCTCTAATTTTGTTAAAGCCTCTGGCATATATTGCTCACATATGCAGGTTTCCAATCGCTAGTAGAACAAATCTGAAGCAATCTTTTGAAAAAAACATGAATCATACAAGTTTCTATAGACCAGTTAAGAGTGAATGAATTACACTTCAAGGTGTTTTCAGAGGGTGTTGGTATATTTTCTACATTGCAAGTTGATGTAATTAAAGGAAGAACTAGTTGTCATTATCAGAAACCTGATCTTTTACTTCAAGTACAGGCATGGGGCACTAAATGCCATGAAAACCCACGAGATGAAGCCCTTGCTGGGAATATTTGGGATTTTTTTGGTCATCTCTAGGGAGATGCCATTCAATCATCAAGTGCAGTATGTTTGGAGGGTCAGACAGAAAACAGCTGGTGAGTCACATAAATCTAATATTTTCAGGTTAAGCAGAATTCTTAAAGTTGTTTCCTGCTATTTCACATCATGACTTTTTGGCAAAAAATATCTACGTGTACGTACGTGCATATGTACAATTTATTTTGTCCATTACTAAAAGTTTTTTTTTTTACTGTTCACTTCTTCAAAACGCACATCAAAAACATCAATGGAAATCCAGCTAGGGTCATTGCTGCATGAGGAGAATAATTTAATGTTAATTCTTGTACCAAAAATAAATCCAGAAATCTTTAGTTATACCCTCTTATTCCTTACGCTTGAGCAGCTTTGGAAAAAACATGAACTTTGACCCCTTGTGTAGTTTTCATCACTTACATTGTTGTCAAAACTGTATGAAATGAAATGATCTGTCTGTATTTAAGATTCATCCTCCTGCACTAAAGAATAAAGGATCAGCTTTTTAATAATGTGCATCATAACGTTGATCGACTGCATTGGATGAAACTGTCATGTTTTAAAGGAGGACTCAAGCTGTTCAAAGTTCTGATGATCAAAAGATTTATTCAAACAAGGAAACTGGACAAAATCAGGCTCAGAAGTACGACGACAAACTGGCACTGAAGTGGTGGAGAGAGCCTGCTTTATAGAGCCAGTGATTAAGGCCAGGTGTGCACAGCTGCAGGTGGAGAGGGAGGAGCAGCTGAGTGACAGGAAGTGCAGAGCAGAACTGTCTCCTGACAGAAACTGAACTTAAAATGTCAGATGATGCAAAATGGTATCATTGATGTTGGCTTTCACAAGATGTTAGATGACTCTAGAAAAAGAACGAAGTATCACAAGTGTTCAGAACTCAGTTATGGAATTATGCAATTATTTTAGATCATGTAATCAAATTACAGGATGTACCTCATAGCAAAGAAGACCTGAAAAAGTTATACATTTTTTCTTGGAATTTTTCACTTGCTTTTGATTTTACTGCCATCAACTTATTTTGTTCTTATGGATTCGGAAAAAGGCTATTGGTAATAATTTTTTTTTAAATCAAATAGATTCTAACAAATATGTCCGTGACACCAGGGCATAATCCTGCAGCAACACCTCATGTCTTATATAATCGAGGGCTGAAAATAGTCCAGCAGATGGAAATGACAAAAAGTATGTATGTAAAAAGCATTGGTCTTCCACAATTGCACTACTGCATTTGCCGTAAAAGGCTGTAGGTATTACTTTTTTTTCCAGTATTACTCATTTTGCCTGAAGAAAAAGCAGAGCTGTCTAATCAGTTACAACATGTGATAAGTAGAGCACTCAAAACAACACTGTAAGTTAGTGATGACGATTGTGTTTTGTCATTGAGGTGATCCTTATATTTATTTTATTTATAACAATTGTAGAAATGTTTTAACTTGATGTTCAGATGTTCAAACCACAAGTTATTAAGACATCAAGAACAAAAACATTGCTCCAACAGAAAATGCTAAATCAGTATCCAACCAATGCCGGACGAAACTGCTGCTTCTCCATAATGCCATAATAACTTAAGTGCCACCAGTGCTTGAGGTGGCATCTACCTGGTGTTAGTGTAAGTAGAGCAGTGGCATTTGATTAAAGCTATGAAAGAAGGGAATTTCATCTGCATTTGGAATTTATTAGCCATGCAGGCCACAATCTTGTAGGTATACTAGTGCAAACTTAATTCACAATTAAAGACCCATTCCCTAACTTTTCAACCTTAAAACTCTGCGTTCCGGACTCGTTTGATGACACAGAGAAATTTACTGTGTGCATTTCTAGAGCCGTTGCTGCTCTTGCTGCTCGGCTGACAAATTGCACTATACAACTTTTTCATTCAGGATCCATGCGTTACATTGCAGTTGAGTTGAGTTCTGTGCATGCGTCACACACAAGCAAGTGGATGTAAACAAACCGGCTGTTTTGAAGGCACACTGTGGCGTATTCAGCAAAGAAACGTTAGAAGACATTTCCGGAGTAGGAGGGGAAACAACATAGAGCCATAGACAAGATAAGACAAGAGTCAAGATGTGTTTTACTGTCTGGAGAGCTCTCACAGTACAGGTAGGATGCAAGATGGATGCCGAATTAACCGTCAATAATTTGCATCACTGAGAAAATGGCAAAAATTAAGTTATGCCTCTATAAGCACCAAGAGCTCTCAGACAGTTTTGTTGCAAGCTTCATTTTTGTTGCTTTGTACAATGAACGCATGCTTCATCATTACTATTTCATTTCAAGAAGAACCAAATGCAGCTGGCCTTTGTTGCAGTGCAAGTTTGCAAGATCTATTGTTTTGCAACCGAGATACACATTAAGCCAAAGAGATATGCTTTTGCAGCCTCCAGTCGTCTCATGGTATCATGTTGGGCCAGTGGAATTGTACGGAAACAATGAGCATTCTCGTAAGCAAGATAAAAAGCTCAGTGGGTGAGAAGGGTTTTTATTTTAGAATGATTGTTATCTATTTATGTTTTTTTTTTATTATGTAATATGTATGTTTTAAAAGCATGGACACTGTATTTTCCAGTTCCACATCAGAGCAAAAAAAGACAGAAAGAACAAAACACAATTAAAGCTGGAACATTAAATCAGAAGTTGCAGATATCTTTGACAGCTTCTTTTGTTTTGTGTGTTTCTTTCTGTATGTCATTTATGGAGAGTGATACGCTCTAAATGGTTAGTATCATAATATCAGTGCACACTATATATTCCTGTAAGACTTCAAAATCTAGGACAGTACATGACTGGGACAGTAACAAATCTGGAGCATATATCTCAATATAAACCATGCAAAGGATTTTGAGAAAGCAGCACAATTATGGAGCAGAGCATCCCTGAATAAGCCACGGTATATCTAAATACTTTCACCTTCATTTCAACCTCTAGTTAAACATCTGGAAAAAAAAACAAAAAAAACAAACAAAAGTGAAATGACATAAAATAAGGGATTAATCTATATATCTATATATTTCTCAGCCAAATAAACCAACAGCTCAGTTTTCAAGTTTCTAGAAAAAGGCTAAATTGAGTAACTGCAGAATAGCAGCTGCTTAGCCACTTTACAAAATCCACAAAGACTTTTTCTTTAAAAGGTCACACTCTTGTAAAACATAATTTTTTAGTCATACTTGCGTGACAGGTTTCAGCAGTCCTAGTGAGTCACAGGATCTTATAGAAGACCTTTCTTTGAATATGACAGCATGTAAACAGTAATAAACTGAATCCAAATAAGGTCAGATTTGGACTCAGTTTATATGACCACCGAGTCTACAATTAATTCCTACTGGAGTTCGGTACGAAGTCTAGAACAGACCAAACACCACAAACTTTTACAACTTGCGAACCCAGTTTTTTTTAAATCTACATAAAGCACGAGTACTCCAAATGTAATTTATTCATCTTCATAAAATAAGAGATGTGTTTACAATTTTATATGGGAAAGGAAAATTAGCTGTGTTTTTTTGTTGTTTGTTTTTTCAAGAATGGAAGCATATCCCCCTCTACTCCCCCCTCTCTTACTCCCATGTTTACCAACTAGTCTGCTGTCCACTCAAAGAGGATGAACTAGCTCTGCTGTCCACTCAAAGATGACTAGCCTTATAATCTCATAGTAATGCTAATCAGAACTATGGTCGCAGCCAGAGTACAATGCATTGCCATCCGTTCATGTTTTAGTAGCTTGCAAAGGGGAGAACACAACTGAAGGTCACTTTAACTTTGTGTGTGCATAACCCGAAGCAAACTAATGGTAAACACGCTGCTTCTGGCAGAGATAGGATTTAACCGTCATGTCTTAGTGGTGTTCTTGCATTTAAAAATACCCTGATGTGCACATGATTGTGATGTAAAAAAAACATGTTTCACCAATATCAGCATTGACAAAAACTAAAAAGCCATTGGACAGTGATGAAATTCATGACATGGATATTTTGCTTCAAAGCTTGGCTGCATCTGTTTTCATTTCCAAATCAGGATGGAAAACAGCAAAATGTTAACCTCGCCTTAAAAAAAACACTTTCAGGGTGAGAAATAATTAGAAATGATGCATGTCGAAGCTCTGAGTCTATCTGAAGTCATAGTACAAGATGTTGACATTATCCCTGCAAAGTCTTACTCTGCTAAAGTGAAGCAAAACAAAATTAGAGAGGTTTTAGTTCAGAAAATCCAGGCAAGGTTTCCAAAATTGACATTTTGGCACAGTCTGGCACAATTGCCATCTGCATTTTCTTTTGTGCAAAACTATGTATTTCACCTTTATATCACTAATAATGTTCAGTAGAGTTGAATACAACAGTTTTCCACCCGCTATCTGTGTGCTCTGCACAGTGTGCGTTAAAAAGCAGCCAAGCTACCCTGTTGTGTGTGTTTGCGCAGGCCTATAGCTCTGCAGCAGATTAGTTGATTTTGACGAATAAGACATCAGTGAATTCGTTAGAGCCAGTAGAATGTATCTAGACTCACGTGGATAAAATTGACAGCACTTTCAGCCAATCAGAGGGCGCAGAAGGCGCTTGTTTGGGACAAACAGGTTTCTGTATTGGTGGATTGTAAAGGCTCGTGTTAGCTTGCAAAGCCCTCTGACGAAACGTAAATGAGTAGAAATGACAAAGGTAAGAGCAATTTTTACAACTAACTTCGGGCTGGGTGGTTTCTGCTGTTGCTCTTTATTGGCTCTATCTTTGTAATACTTTGGTGTAGAGCGATGTGAAGCTTATAGTCTTATCTGCAGAGTCTCTGCTTTCATTTGATATGCATATTACGGCGGTTGGATACTGTTTCATTTCTGTGGAGCCAAACATGTGCAGTGTTGTCTTAGTACCATGTATATCACATGTATGTGTTGTATTTCATTTAGGTATGATTTGAGTTGTGTTTTATTGGATTTTAAAACAGTTTGTGCTGTCTTGTAGCTTAGCTTCTGCAATTTAATTTGATGTACTACATCGCTATAATCTGTGTCATTAATGCACTGTTTACCACCATATTTTGATAAGTACCGACCAAAAGCCCCAAATTTGGAGCCTTTCGGGTTTCATTGGAAGTGTAGAAAGACAAAAATATAAAAAAAACTTGCCCTCTTACACACTTTTTTGTTTTGAGATATGTAATTTAAAGAAAAAAACAGATAGATAAACACTATCTGGAGCAAAAAGGAAGATATACTGTAATTTCTCTTCAGTTGCGATTTATTGATAAAAATACATTTGCCATGTAAACTGAATTGTCTCATTTGATAGATTTCCAGTGACGTAAGGGTCTGCAATGTGGTGCAATTTCTGAGAAAATTCCTGGTATTTATGGTCAATATTTCATTGTAAACACATAGCAGCAGCCTCATAAGCAGCAAGTTACAATTCATTGTGGGTTTTTATACCTTTCATAGCTACCATAGGCTTTCAACATTTTGTTCTTTAGGCGCTCTTCTGTGGAAGATGACCACATGGGCTTCCCTCCTCTTACGATCCCATCACTGTTCTTTCTTGGGCTAGGTTGTTCACTCACATTCTGTTGGTAATGTTATTATTCTTTTTAATCCTTAATTGGATCCTGTTTCTATTAAACACATATATTATGCCCCCACTAGGCATTCACTCCCTAAACCACACCTGTTTTTCGACAAAAGAAAAGTAGCCTCCTTCCCTTGCCCATGCAGCCTTAATCTTCCAAATGCTGCTTGAGCATTTGAATTTCTGCACATCAATCTCAGGGCCCCGTCCTGCCTTGATTAATGGTCCCCATCTATCATGGCACCATGTGGCTCACAGGCCTTGCCCCGCCAGACAGCTTTGCTTTAGAATAATGGGTGCACTCCATCCGAGCTCCTACCATGCAATGATTGTGCATCTCCGTGATCTATCTGTCAAGCCCCTCAGTCAAAAGGGACAACAGGGGACAGTGCAGGAGAAAGCAATCAGAACGAAGGAGGCATTGCAATGTGCCATTTATGTACAGTATGTAACAGAAAGCTTTTATGGCTAGCTGTGCTGACTGATAAACAGAAATATTTTCCCACAGACAACACTGTTTCTCTCATTCTGTCACACATGGGCGCATGAAGCCTTGCAGACATTCTGCCTGCCATCAGTTACATTGGCAGGGAAAGCAAAGCCACTGATGGTAACTGCAGGTTCTATTCATATATTGCCTCTTTCTGCTTCTTTATTATTTGAAACATATTTAAACATTTGCTCAATTCTAAATATACCCAAGCTCAGTCATATTGAAATGCAGTGTCTAAATAATTCATTCATTTATGAAAAAAATTTGAAGTCAGTCAAAAGGGCGCAATCATAGTGGCTTAAAGATTTTTCTTTCTAAATCAAAAAAACTAAACAAAAACAACATTCACTTGCATTGTTTTACTAACAATAATAATCTGTAGTTAGGTCTGTCTTTACAAGTGCTTTGGATGCCACACGATCAGTCTCTGTATGATACACACACCCATATTCTGTAGAGTCGAGAGTTGCTCATGCATTTCAGCAAGTCATCCATCACTGTCATGTGAATTTTCTTCATTTTTGATGGTGCTTTTGTGTCTTATTACAGGCAGACAGAGGAACAAAGACCCTCCATGGAGAACACACAAACCAGAAACTTGTCTTTCCTTTTAATTAAGAACCAGTACATAACAGTAATTAAAATGCCATCATATTGCATGGCGACCAATGTGGCTACAGCTACCACATCAAATCAAGCGAGTACATCTTTGTCGTTCAATACTTTCCACCATTTCTTTTCTTTCTTTTTTTTTCTAAATGTCGCAGCCCTATTACATTGCCTTCTGGGATCAGGACCGATATGTGGGAGTGTTGTGTTGCTGCCTGTTGCTGACATTTCGTTCAGCTGGATATTGCTGTTGCATTCCCCAAACATCACCCACTGGTCCACTGCTCATGTCAGTCTGTACCAGCTGTGAAAATGTCCCCCACCACTCTCATTCCACAGCCACCCTACCCCCCCTCGGTTTCTCACAAAGATCATAGCAAAAAATAGGAAAGAGTAAAGACAGAGAAAGAAGTTAAACACAAAAACAGACAAACAAACAAAAGGCTTTGTAACATTTAAACAATGAATACAATTTTCCACCAGTATCAGACATCAGATTAATATTATGGAGACTTTTTTTTTGTGCAGCAAGGATGTCTTTGTTTGGTGAATTCATCAAATCTTCAAATATTAAACAATTTGATTAAATTCCTATCCTTGGCGTCATGAAACAAATACAAAACCTTTTATAAGCAATTCAGTACAAAAGGGCATTCATTTCATCATCTATTCAAGTCCAGTGTATAAAAAGAAATAAGAAGTCAACTTCAAAGCAGAGTAAAATGTGAACTGGAGTTTCTTTATATATTTTTGGCTTTTATGCAGCCATAAAACCAAAGTGGTGCATGCATGTAATGGTAGAAAATACACTTCTCAAAAAAAATTAAAGGGAACACATAATCATTAGCATGTAACTCAATGTCAGTCCCACTTCTGGGATATCAATCTGTCCAGTTAGGAAGTAATTGTGAATCAATTTCACCTGCTGTTGTACAAATGGAACAGACAACAGGTAACAGGTGAGAGACAGTTAGCAATACAACCCATATAAAGGAATGCTCCTGTTGTGGCTACAGACCATTTCCATGTCTTCATCCTTTCTGGCTGATTTTTGGTCACATTTTCATTTTGCCACCACTAGAGGTAACATGAGGTGATGTCTGCAACCCACAGAAGTTGCTCAGGTAGTACAGCTTATCCAGGATGACATATCAATGTGGGCTGTGGCAAGGTTTGCTGTGTCTCCCAGCACAATGTCGAGGACCACTACCAGAGGCCTACAAAATTACCTTCAGCAGGCCACCAATGTGCATGTTTCTGCTTTTAGTGCTACCTTTATTGTTTTAAGCAGTGTGTTCAAGGCAGTGTGTTCAGTCAGAGGCTTCTTCAGCTCCACTACAACAAGGAACAGAGCAGGAGGTCATTCTTAGCAACAGCAATAGCCTTTTACTATGACTGATTCTAATGATGAAAGGCTATTGACAGTTATTTTTTCATTTAATATTTTGTTCTTCAACTAGATTGACAAGTTACCAAAAAAATTATGAAAACTCAAACTTTCTGCAGGTGGTAACTGATTTCACATACCAGCTTTAGACAGCAGTTTAAAAAAAATGTAAATCTCCTTTAGAATTAACACAATCAAATTAAATTATCTTCTTTTAAAGGTCCCATATTATGCACTTTATTCCCAATCTTAAACAATTCTCTGATATATCATTTAAATCTTGGTGCCCT
>JBBBVU010000010.1:28238819-28250933 GCA_037177055.1 Atherinosoma microstoma
ACAGAAAGATACAGGAGATCATTCCTGCCAGCAGCCATCACCCTCCGGAACAAGGCCCTATCTTCTACTTTAATTTAGGTAGATCGGATGACTTTCCTCTATTCAGTATTTCCTGAAAGTGTTGTCTCCATCCTGCTAATCATTTATTCCTCTTTCTCTTTAATAGTTTGCTCTTCACCGCAGCAGTAACCCCGTCCTGCCAGCTGTTTTACTGTCAAAGAGCTCTTTCTGTCTCCCATTTTCCGCTGCTTTGGCCTCAGTCTCAGGAAATATTGAATAAAGAATAACCATCAGATTCATCCAGAGAGAAAGAAACTGAAGGAAAAGAACTGGATATCTCAGAAGAGGCACCCACCAAACAGGAAAGCCATCCATACCATGCAAAATAGCAAAGCACCAAGGATTGAGCAGACAACAGTGGAAATGGTGAAACAACATCAACATGATTCACAATTTCACTAACATTTAAACAGTTAACTACAACGGAGCAATGTTTTTTCTTAATGATGCACAAATTAAAACGCAGCTCCTTGTACTGAAAATAGTTTCAATAAGTTCAGATTGAAAGAATATGTTGGTGTGAGGTGAGTTGGATTTAGCTCTAGAAAGTCAGACGGAGTAAGACATCTGTCTGCCAACGTGTGTGTGAAATCTTTGATGCTATGTGCAGGTCTGTTTTCTATGAAGAAGAAACAACAGATTGGTTCCTCTTGACCACTGGAGTGAAACAAGGCTGTTGCATGTCAGATTTCTTATTCCATCCTGTCATTGGTTGGGTTATGAGACAGAGAGTCTAAATGAATAGAACAGGCATTAGATGAAACTTCACCACAGCTCAAAGACCTTGACTTTGCAGATGATATAGTTCTGCTATGATGTACATTTAAACACCTACAGGACAAAACTGGCCGACTCGAAATGAATGCAAAATAAACAGGACTTAAGATGAATACCCAGAAATCCAGAATAATTAAAAAGAGCCCAAGGAATGACGTACGTAAAGTGGAAAAAAACAACGTCGAAGAAGTTGACCAGTTCATATCCTGTACCTTGGTACAAATCTGCCCAGAGATGGCAGAGGTACACTTTACATACACAAAAGAACAGCTTTCACCAGTGCAGCATTCCACAAACTATCCAAAGTGCGGTATGCAAGAGACAGAACGAGGGAATACTCTTCAAGTTACTGATCCTCTCAGTCCTGTTGGATGGGTGCGGAACCTGGAAGTTAATGAAAAAGAAGAAAAGCTGGACAACTTACAAAGCAATTGACCTTTCGCAAAACCCCGCACCCGATTGCTCATTGTCCAATCACACGTCTAGCATGTGTAAACTAGGTCTGACATTCCACAAGAGGGTGAAGCGATATGCCTGTGTGTGACAGTGTGGTCCTGTCACTATGCCTCCAAATGATCATGTGCCCTGCCTTCTTGGCCACAGGGATATGACTTTGGCTGACTGGTTGGCGCGCATGACTCTCACCCGGGATAGTGGGTTCAAGACCCGGCCCAGGCCCTCCTTGACCCGGCTACATATGGATTATGTAAATCAGACAGTTGGAGCAGTGCCTACAATGGATAAAACCATATGGAAGGCCTCACTCCCAGCTGAATGCCTAAAAAATAAACAAGCATGCATACATCTGCTCAAAAGTAAGGCAAATGCTGTTAGCTATAGCCAGGAACCTAGACTAACAAGCTAGCCTCTGTGGACAGTTTAGCAAACCTACCTGTAACAATTATATTTGACTAATACAGTACTTAACCAACATAAGAAAGAGAACTTAACCTGCGGTGCAGATTGAACGAGTCACTAAAACGCACTGGTATACAAGCTATCCCTGTTATGACATCTGCTAGCTCTCCATCGGCTACAGAAAGCTTGACGGGCGTAGAAACAGTAACCAAGGGGCAGGGCCTTGGCGAAAGGTCAATCACCTGTAAAAGATTTTTGGGACATTATGACAACAACACAACCAACAGTAGGATTCTAGAAATCCATCCATCCATCTGCTGCCGCTTATCTGGGATCGGGTCGCAGGGACAACAGCCTGAGCAGGGAAGCCCAGACTTCCCTCTCATCAGCCACATTTGCCACCTCTTCTGCGGGGATCCCGAGGCACTCTCAGGCCAGCTGAGAGATATAATAGAAATATCGGAAAAAAAGAATACTGGCCATGTATTGAGAAATGATCCAAACAGTGACTGTACTGTTGCCCTGGGATGGACGCCGAGGAGCAGAAGAAGACGCCACCCGTAAACAACTTGACAAAGAACTTTGGAGAAAAAATGAGACCAGCTGGGTTTGACATGGGTTTGACTGATAGCAAAGGACAGACCACAGTGGAATGAGAATGTCCAAGCCTTATGCACCTCCTGGCGCAGAGAGGATTAAGGTTAAGGTAAAGTAGGGACAGGTCATTTTAACTTTAAATGTCAGAGATGTTTAACATTCCATTAAAAGTGCTTTTTGTAGAAAGAGATCTTTAATACAATACACAAAAAGGTAGAATATATAAACTGGCAAGAGAAAGTGAACTCCTTTGTGGAAACTGAATCAAATTTAAAAATATTGGCCAAGATTTTGGAAAGGATCTCTGTTGTGCATGATGTTATAAATCTGGACATTTTTTGTAGAGGGAAGTATTTTCAAGACCCCAGCCTCCTAAATTCCAGGTCAACAAAACAATCTACTCCCTAATACTAATATCCAGCTGCATTTGTTTTTCTGGGGGGATATTTGTCAGATATATATCAGAGCTGACAGCTCTGTGATGTTATGAGAAAGCAGTTTGAGATGGAAAGAAACTGTTCGAGGTAAAAAGGTTCTCACTGAGGCACTCACCATGTTAAGATATTTTGGGGAACAGGGGTATTACGTAGATCCATTGTTAAAGTCTAAATAAAAGATGCACTTATGGGGGTGGGAATCTTAAAGCGTTGCAGACACTCCTGAAAACCTTACATTGTCCTTTTTTTGCTAGTTACTTTGTGAGTTCATGACATTAAAATTGTTTTAGCGAAGTCTGTTGGGACCAAAACAACTTACACAGTGTTAAAGCCCTTATATGTCCCTTTTGACCTGGAGACACCTCAGGATCCACAGTGGGGAGAAGGATATCCGGGTTCATGCTGCATTTGTTTTTATTTAAAAGTTAAAATCTGCACCGTTTCTTTTAAGCTTGAATTTTTAAACTTGATCATGTGTTTTACTGTTTTTAATCTAATGTTTTTTTCTTTTTCCCTTTCTCTTTTGTTTTTAGTTTTAAATTATGCTTCTTATTTTATGATGTTTACCTCTGCACCCCGCTGTAATGCTTTTAATGTTTTATGTAAAGCACTTTCAATTGTCTTGTACCTGAAATTTGCTATACAAATAAACTTGCCTTGCCTTCCCTTCTGAACCTGTTGCCTCCACAACTCAACCTCAAATAATTGGAGGTAAATGGATGGATGAATAGATGTTCTTCTTATGGGATGAAAGAGTATGCTTGAAGCCAAGAATAGACAACAGATTTGATTTGAAAGTATCACTAGAGAGTTGGGCAAATCTCAAATCTCTGTCTGGGTCCTGCTCATAGACAGCCATGCACATGAATTTGTCATCATGCTAAAGACACTGATCATGACAGATCATGACAGAACTAAGTAGCTATTTCTAACATAGCCACAACAAAACTAACTGCATTACTTGGACATCTTGTTTTGTCTATTAGCTCTCTCCAGCAGTAAAATCCATTCTGATGTTTGTTCTTGTATACTTTAGATATTTTTCCTTATATCCTCCAATAGAATTGTCTCAGTGTCTCTTTGCTGAACCTGCCATGTTTTTTTTTATCATCATTTTTTCAAAACTTTATTTGTGATACTGCCAGTGACTTTTTCCCCAACTTAATTTAAAACAGCAACACTGTGTTTTTTTCTTCTTCATCTTAATTTATCATGTAAAGTATGTTGTTATGCTTTCATGTCGGGCTGGAAACTAATGTTGTGAACTTTGTGCATCTCAGTTCCCAGGAGCTTTATTGGCAAGGCAAGTTTATTTAAACATTTCGTGTACAAGACCAGTCAAAGTGCTTTACATATAACATTAAAAGCATTACAGATGGTACAAAGAATGCATTAAAAAGCAGTAAAAGGCAGCAACAAATAGCAAAAATCACATAGAATTGATATTTCTTTTAAAAATTGTTAAAATCATAAATTAAATTGATTAAAAGCAAGATAAGTTAAAAGTTACTGTGCAGATTTCATGCATTTTCAGTACACACCTTGTTGTGTAAGGCACATGAGAAAATAAACGTTTTTAACCTGGATTTTAAAGTGTCTATTTGATTAAAGTTTAATCTCCACTGCCAGTTTATTCCACTTGCATAACAACTGCAAGTGCAGCTGCAAGCCAAGGAATGTGCATAACTATACTACGACAGATGAACTGCTGATGCCAAACCAGCTAGGTATCATATTGAAGATGAAGAAACAAATAAAATACCAAAAATAGCAAGAGATAAGAGAGGAAGTCAAAAAGATGTAGACAACAGTGATGCCAGTGGTAGTTACATGACTTGGGGCTGTGACCTCCAAACTGGAAGTGACTCCAACAGATCCCAGGAACAGAGTCTGCATAGAACCCTCAAGCTCCCAGGCCTCTGGTAGAAAACCCGAGCTTGCATTGGAGGCCAAAAATAAATAATAAATTCTTATTCATTTTACTAATAAAGGAAATAATGAAAGGAATGATTAATATGTTTTCCTACAACATGTTTTACAAATCAAGTATTAAACTGTAAAGATTACTAAATAAAATATGATGAATGCCATATCATGTTACATCAATGTCACTGAGGAAATATTGTCGTTAGACTTAGTCTAAAGCTGGGGGAACAGGTTAAAACCCTTCCAATTTAGCTGCTGGCTGATATGAAAAGACATGCTGCCTCCAGTGCCCATTGGTTGCTGTGGTATTACTGAGAGGCTGATCTGCAAGACATGCTTAAAAATTAATTCATGGATTGATTTTCTGCTTGGGATTAGTATAGCTGCAGTGTTCTTCAGAAGCTGTGGCATCTCAGACTGGGCCAAATTCAGTTCAGTGATAACTTGTACTAAAAAGGACATTAAGGTCAGGGAATGTTAAACCAAGCCAGAGTGATTGACATGAAGGGCAGACTGAGCAGATGTTGCAGTGAGCAAGTGGGTTGACAACTATTCTTAGAGTCTACAAAACACTGATAGAAAGCATCAGAGTTAGTAAGCAGCAACAGAATACTTTTCTGTTGTTCCTTTTTTTTTTTTTTTGGATCAAATGTATTTTCAGTGGACTCAGCTAAACTGACACTAATCATATTGTTTAACTCAAGTAGGAAGCATCATCAATTACCTTGCTGCAGTTAACCCCTGCGCTATATTTTAATGTGTTACACATGAAGCTTTTCATTTCCCCACAGCTGCAACCAAACAATGATTATAATAGCATGTAATTCTTCATTTGAGCTCAGACCATGTGGCTTCACAGTCATTACTCACATTTAGAGATAAACACACTTTTTTTCTGATTAGACATTTAGTCTTGCCTAACAAAGAAAGCCCATCAATAAGCATACACTCTCTAAATCTTAGCATATAATAAGATGGATGATAATGACCAACTTTTACGTGACTGTAAAATATGCAGCAGCATGGACTGCCTGCTCCGTATGGCAACTCATTAAGAGAGCATTATCAGGGTCTTCCTTCACACCTGGAGAAGCAGGTGCAGGGCCCCGACCTCATAATGGAGTACAAGGTGAGCTCAAGTAGTAGATAATTCCCTGTAAATGCATGTAAAGCAGTGCATATAAAAAAATCAAGAATCATTTTTGATCTTTTGAAGCAAAAACAGAAAAAAAAAACGTATAATTCTGTGCTGTTGACCTAATGCCAATTATAGACAGCAGATTGATATATGATCTCTTTAATATGAAATATTTATTCACATCACATCAAACCAGGTTATATTTTGCATACAAAGTGTTACTGTTTTTCATAAAACTATAAATCATTCATTTAATTACCAATTTAAGGGAGGCTTAGATTAAAGAACTCATTTGCATTATTGAGCATCAGACCACTCTGCTAGAAAATATGGGCTTCATCAAAGAGATAATGACTCAGTCGAAAAAAATGTGCAACACAATGGCGTCAGGTTTTACTGTATTTCATTAAATAAATCCAGGGCACACAATCAGTTGCTTTAAAGCGTACAGACCCTTGAGGACAAATTAGTGGCTTGTGTGAAGAGATACAGTGATGGAGGTTGATTCTCGAGTGACTGTTTGACTTTGGTTGCGGCCCTTTAAAACGAAACACAATGCATATGCAAAGTACTAATCAAGTAGTATGAAAATTCCCTATGCCTGTCTTGCCAAAGTGCTTTCTTGGCAGACGTGAAGATTTACTGTGTGCACATCAGTGTGTATGTCCGTGTTTCAGCGTGTAAGAGACACATAATAGTTCTTACCTTACTTTATAATTGTCATTACAGCAGCCTAAGGAAATCTTTCTCACGAGGAAGTGCCATTGAGCGAATTCTCCCAATATTCCACCATTTTGACATGAATGTAAAACAGCAGACCCTCGTCTTTAACCTCAAGCCAGCCATTAGCCATGGCATCTTTGCAGGTAATAGGAGTGGACAAGAGAGCTGGTGATGTGACACTGCATGCACCTCTGGCTGTGGTAGGAATGCCTGAAGAGCTATGTGAAAGTCAACTGATTTAGGCTGCTAAGACTAGCGACCAGACCTATCACACCAGAGGCAAAGTAAATTTGAGAGAAATGAACCCTTATAGATAGGGTATTGGTCCTGACTGCAGGCAGTCAGCATCCATTTATGGTAATGGTGGTCCACATAAACCAAGGCGCCTGCCTTGGGTCCTGCTTATTTCCCCATTTTCTCTCGCTACACTCTGTCTGTGTGTTAAACCATCCTTAAATGACTCTTTTTTTCTGTGGTATTCTTATGCTCAGCCCAACTGAAGTTTTCAGTTATACTTAAGCCCTGTCTTCTTGAGAAATCTCAATGACTTTTTGCCTTTCAAAAAAAAAATCCTGCTCTCTCAATTTTTTTCTGACCTACTGTCTGTTTTAAAGACCCCCTTCTATTTGATTTATGACTGCATTTGACTAAATCTGATCTAATTCCATAATGTTAAAACATGACCCTGGGTTAATATCATAAGTTAATATGTCATTTTCCCATGCTGTAACTTTGGTCATTGAGACACTGTTGATAGGCTATTATTAGTGAGTGATGGAGTGATTGCTAATGAGGAGGATAGGGTGTGCAGCCAAGCCCTAGCTGATGAAGTGTGATAGATAAAGAAAGAAATTGTCCCGCTAATGTGTAATTTGGGATCATCTAGAGGAGAGAGACGATTATAGATGACCCCCTACTATTTTATTATTGTCGCTGCTTTCTAGATATGAGAATTTTCATGTTTTCCATGTCACTTCACTTTACAGTTAACGAGGGACTTGAAGAGACAGACTGCTGGGCTCATAATTTCAGAAGTGATTTAAACACGCGCAGGTGTTCAGGTGCTTTTCAAAAACTAAAATATTAAGGGACTGATTGGTACACATAATGAGCTCCTGCACGTTGTATATCTGTGTTTCCTTCCTTCCATCTTTTCCTCTCTTCCACCTCTGAACTCCTTAGCGTCAAGTTAAAAAATGACCAGCTTTAAATATGGGGGCATATTGCTCATATTGCAAGACAGGCATGCACATAAAAATGGGATAGACTGTAAAAGCAGGATATATTTCTTTAAAGAAGTTTCTCATATTCATCCCCTGAAGACACAATGTTTACATTGCATTTGCAGTTAAATCACACAAGTAGTGACCTCACCATTTTCTTTCTTCATAAATAGCCACTTAGCTTGATTACCTCCCACTCACCACTCTCTACCACTCACAGATCTGTCAAAGTCTTTTGCACAACATCTTCCCGCTACTTCATTTTGACACTGTCTGAAAGATTAAATGCATGGATCACGCTTTTCGGGGGCCGGACCACCTGAGTGACAATGAGTTAGGATAGCATCACCTCTCTATCTGGGCCATGCCACGGTACACTAAGGTTCCAGACCAGTGGGAGTTGTTCAGTCAGCGAGCAAGGCATTAATCTGCTGTGACACATGGACTCTCCCCTTGGAGGATGTCCGGTGCTGGGAAGCAGTCCAGCAGCAGCCGTAGCTGCTAGAGTAATGCAGGATGTCAGAGGAGCTGGCACGGATGGAGAGAAGGGGGTACAGTGGGAAGGAGGTGAACAGACAGAACCGGAGGGAATGGTGAGATGTCGGATTGGCAGAAAAGATGAGGACGATAAGGGGGAGGAATAAGAGGGATAGAGTGTGCTAGAAAGCAGATAAGGGCTATGAGTTAGTCTTGAAAATAAGTTAAACTAGGAGTGAAAAGGAATTCCTCACCTGCTTTTTCCTTTATCATTTTCACATTCAGGATCCTGACAAAACTATCTTTACTGGCTTTAGAAACTTGTTACAGAAGCTATTAAGGTTTAGCTCTCAATAGTTTATCAGTCACAGGTATCACAGAGACAGATGGAAGAAATTTTTGGAAAGAATCAATCTCCAGTCCTAAGTTGACAGACAGATGCTACAACAGAGAGATTAACATACAATCTGATCAAATTCATTATGTCTTCATCTCACTTCTTCTTTAATCCATCAACATGATTGACTCACACTGTCAAATCCACCTTAAACATTCCTTATACACCGAGAGATTTGTGAAATCTTTTGCTGTTTCATGAAGATAAATAAAACAAGGGTCTCTGGGCGACAGTCATTTCACAACATATATTTGTAAGTAAATATGGGCCAATGTATTAAAGGCAGTTGGAGCTTCAATTCTGTGAGATCGGCTGGTGATGAATACTGCTAATATCTTATATTTCTCTGTAGACTTTAGGCAGATTATAGCAGGAAAATAATTGTGGGTGTTGTTTCACTGACCAAAGTAGCTCAAGCAGCTCTTTTACAACTCTTTCTTTTTAAAGTGAAACATACACAATAAAATCTATGCGATTGTTTAGTGTTTTAGAGTTAACAGAATCTTATAGTAAATAATGAGCGTCACTGTAAAAGATGTTTATGGTCAGTGAATTAGTTTAAAAATATAGGTTTTTATCATTGGACTGTCACAATTCAGTTGGCAAGATTCAGTAAATAACACAAGTCAAAGGCACACTAATCCAAATTTCGAACGGGTCAGTTTAACTGATGTTATTGTTCATAATATTCATGAGATTTTAGATGAGGGGATAAGTGGATGACAGCAACAGACAGAAAACTAAAAATCTGGAAAAATGTAATAGAATGAGTAGAAAAAGAAATAGGAAACATTTGAAAATATGACTGAATTGGCAAAATGTATTTCCTTCCAAGCAATGAGTCAGTTTTCATGTTTGTGGAGATATCTAAAGCTTCCAAGCTTTTACAAGCTTTCCAAGTGAACAATCAAATTGATTGTATCTTTATTTCCCTTGTCTTCTAAAAAAATGATGTTTAAAACATGTAGGAGTAGCAGCCACAGCTTCATTATGCAAGATTTACCAGTCATCCACATCGTGAGCATAAGCGAGAAAGAGTTGTTCAAGGTTGTGAATTAAAGTCTGAGCACAATAATAGTAATTTATTTTATTACCTCCCCTAAGGCGTGGAGGTTATGCTTTAGGTGACGTACATGTGTCTGTCTGTCCCGCTGTCTGTTAGCAACATAACTAAAAAAGTAATAAACAGATTTTAATGACGTCTGGATCCAGGAATTTTATTAAGGATTCTTTACTATTGGGAGATAGGGATCATGTTGCCATTACAGCTTCTAACTCAAGATGACGTCATGGCAGATGTTATAAATCCAAAATTGTTTGACCCAGATCATGTTGATATTCTGGATCAGGTGATCCAGAAAGTTAAAAATATAGGGGGTACTGGGTGGGCTGTTTGGCATTTTGGGGATTTTCTCAACTGACTCTATGGCTTGGCGGAGGTCTGCACTCTCTGAGAGCTTCTATTATTTCATATGTTTTATATATTCATATATTTTGCATACTTGTCTTCAAGGGTCTTGTTGGGGGGAAAGGGGTCATCACTTTACTTAATATCACCTAAGATGCATTTAACCTAATATTTAACATAAGACATGTTATGCAGAGAAACAGCCCAAACAAGCAAAGGGACAACACAGTGACCCAGCTAAGAAGGAACCATAATAATACAAATCTGTATGTCTCCATTTCAAGTGTATCATGAGTTCATTTTAACTCACTTGTGCTGACTAAAGCTTGTATAAAACAATAGCTGTGTTTCCATTACCCCTAGAATTGTGCAAAACATGGCAATGAAAATCTGGTCATGGAAATGCCTACATTTCGAAAAACCTTTCAAATATCGCTAAAAAGTTTTTACGCTCTCATGAGGAGGTTTTTCAGACGTATCGAAATAGAAGTATTTTGCAAGAGTGTAATGGAAAATACTTTTTCTGCATTTCCACTTCACCAGACGTGTTGTAGGTAGATAGGGGGTCACGTGACCAGTTTGTTTGAAATAAAGATAGCGCGGAATGTATGAACAAGAATCTTTCAAATAATTAAACAGAAAAATATAACCGCTGTCCTGGTTAACAAACAACAGCAAAATGCTCCAAAACATTAAATGTTTCATATCTCCATCTTCCTCAGAGTGGAGTCTCACGAGAAAGATTTTACGAGAATTACAGCTTATGCAAATACTGTTCAATGTAAACACCGGCAAAACGCAATTGTACTTTGTCAAAATGTAAAAAAATATTGTTTTTATTTTGCGAAAAACTGTAATGGAATGTGTCTTGCAGGTCAATGAAATTAGTTGTTAAGTAAGTTACTGACTGTCTGAATTTGTGTGAATTTGTGATTTTGCTCCAGCAATTAGTTTTCAGAAGGTGAAAATAATGAACCATGGTGTGGAGTGTTTGTGTCTTTTAGCATGTAAAGAGGAAAAAATGACTTGCTAAAATGATCTAAACTTGCTTGTTATCAGAGAGGATAAAAGTAAATGTTATGGATTAAATCTAACTTCTAAATCACAGGAGAGGATTCCTCATGAAGCACAATGTTATAGGGTAAGATATATCAAATCATATTTGTGTTCCTTCTTCCTCCCCTCACTGCCCAGTTTGTCTCTAAGGAGTGTTGAGCATAAACATCAAAGCAGAAATTACATTAACGTAGCACTCTGATGTTGAACTTTGTTTCAGGAACTTTCTTTCATACAGAGATACAGACAAAGTTCCTCTGCTTCTCTGCATGCTAATCATTACAGCCATTTACATAATAAGTGTCCTGCACTGGTGCAGTGGTGCCAAGGGGAGGGTGGAAGACTAATGGACCAATGCATATGCAGTACAGAGTATCAGGTGCAGTGAAGTCATGGTTGCTGCACTCCCCCAGGGCTTGGAAGACAAAGGCTGAAGACCCGCCCCACAAATGTCAGAAAGAGCACCTGCTGCCATGAATAACTACTGAGATAACAGAGGCAAGACACATGCCCACCTGCTGGGAGGGCACACACAGGCCATGGTGCTTCACAGAAGACTGAACAGACTTAGGAAAACACAGAACACATTCACAGCATGGTAGTTAATTACCACAACATACTGTAACACCCCAAGATCTGATTATGCTGCTGTCATCGTAAAGAGGCTGGATTTTTTTTTCTTTCTTTTTTTCCTCCAGTCATATCCAGTTACAGCTGAATTCCATTGCAGTCAATTGTCATTTTTTTGGCATCATTCTTTCCTCTAATATGTCATTTAAAGATTTATTTCTACTGTAAATGAGATAATAAAAAGTACAAACAAAATAAAATATTTCATAATGAAATTATACAGTTAAAACCTTGGTTTCATTTGGCCAAAGTAAAATAAAACAGCAAACCACTCATACAATTTTCATGAACAGGGTTGATTTGAGACATTCTTAACCATTGACCCACTAACAATGCACACACACACACACACACACACACACACACACACACACACACACACACACACACACACACACACACACACA
>JBBBVU010000010.1:28251033-28263179 GCA_037177055.1 Atherinosoma microstoma
CACACACACACACACACACACACACACACACACACACACACACACACACACACACACACACACACACACACATATAAGAAAAGAAAATCTGCATGTGTCAAAGCGTCTTTCTTACCCCAGAGCTGCAGTGCCATCATAACAACAGGCCAAAGGCTTCACAGCAAGAATGTTGCTGCTTTCAATTTCAGTTTGTTAATTGGAGATTCTAAACTCATAGGAGTGAGTGAGTGAGTGTGATTTATTTGTTTGTCTCTGTGTTGGCTCCGTTATGCACTGTTGATGATCCATCCAAAAGTGTAACCTACCTCTCAACTGATAACAACAGGGATACGCTCCAGACCCTGAATTGAATTAAATGGGTCTAAAAGATGAATGGATGGACTTTAAAGGAAAAACAAAAATCTGAATATGCACAGGATCCTGCAATTACTAAGGATGTCTTTGCCTTTCTATGTTTCTGTTATATGTTTGATAGGTTTGTTCTGTTTTTGCAACTTTTGACCCTTCATTGTAGATAAATAGGCAAGGCAGGGCAAGTTTATTTATATAGCACATTTCACGTACAAGACCATTCAAAGTGCTTTACATAACACATTAAAAGCATTACAGTAGTGTACAGAGGTCATTTGAAATCAAAAACAAGAGACAGGGAGAAAGAAAGGACATTAGATTAAAACATGATCAAGTTTAAAACTTAAAACTTAAAAGAAACGGTGCAGATTTGGACTTTTAGATAAAAACTATGTACATGCTGCTGAGAACAGGTGGGTTTTTAACCTGGATTTATTTCAGCTGATCTGAGGCTTTCTGGGAGTTTGTTCCAGACATGTGGTGCATAAAGCTGAACGCAGCTTCTCCATGTCTGCTTCTGACTCTGGAAACTGATAAAAGACCAGATCCAGATGACCTGAGGGGTCTGGGATGTTCATACTGGGTCAAGAGGTCCCCGATGCATTTTGGTCCAAAACCATTCAGAACTTTATAGACCAGCGAAAGAACTTTAAAGTCTATCCGCTGATGGACAGGGAGCCAGTGTAAAGACCTCAGAACTGGACTGATGTGGTCCACTTTATTGGTCTTAGTGAGGACTGGAGCAGCAGAGTTCTGAATAGGCTGCAGTTGTCTCACTGATTTCAGTAAAAACGCTGTTCCAGTAATCAAGCCTATTAAAGATGAAGGCATGGACTAGTTTTTCCAGGTCCAGCTGAGAGATCACATCTTTTAACCTTGATATTTTCTTAAGGTGAAAGGTGGACTTTGTGATTCCCTTAATGCATTTTTCAAATTTAGCAAAAGCCCCGAAGTAGTAAAAGCCCCCAAGTATGCATGCCGTAATTTGGAAAAAATCTAGACTTTTTATCTCCTTAATAAAAACTGTATCAAAATGAAACCATCAATAGAGGAGGCCTGATGAAAGAAAGGGAGAAAAATTGTAATCAGTCACAAGCGCGTTAGTGAATATCTGTGACAACTTTTTTCTGAAAAATGTAGTTGTTGAAAAAGCCAACAAAAAACATCTTTGCAAAGCTTGAAATTACAAGATTTAGTTCAAAGATTCAAAAACGCTCTCTCTTGCTAGGGTTAGAATATAATTTGTATGAATGTTTCATGAGTCGACCATTTTATAACATAACAGCTGCTGGCCAAAGACAGCACTAGTCATCCTCAATGATTCTCAAAATGCTGTTCAGCTTGCTTAATATACGGTACATGGCGCTTAGAAGAGATGTCACTTTCCATTTGTTCTTTTGCACAATTACATCAAATAGTACTGTCAATGGTAGAAACATGACAGATTTCATGGCAGAAAGAGAAACACAGAGAGACTAAAGCAATACTGCTTAATTGCTGCTTTGAATCAAGTTAATCAAGCAAAGCTAACCACTCTTCATGTGCGGTTTTCCAAAGGGGGCTTTCCCCTCTAATCAACTCCTTTGTATTCAATCAGATCAGTTTCTTTACCACAGGTCTTTAAGTTAACCATAATTAAACCATTGAAAGTAAAAAAGCTAATTAGCTTATACCCCACCTTCATTTTCGCTCTGAAACCTTTGTATATACAGTATATATATATATGTGGAAGGGCTGGAGTGAAGCACAGCACAGAGGCACTAATCACGGTGGCACAGGAGCAAGCCTTGAGCACAAGATGTACTACACCAGGCACGATTCCAGGTGCAGGCTGTGCAAAAAGGCCCCTGAAACAATCCAGCACCTAACAGCAGTGTTTAAGCCACTGGCAGCAAAAGAATACATGGAATGCCAAAACCAAGTAGCTGGAATAGTGTAGAGAAAAATCTGTTCAGATTATGGACTGGAGACCCGTAGGTAAAAATGGGACACGCCTCCCAAGGTGGTTGAGAATGAGAGAACTATTGGACTGTAGGACTTAAAGATAAAGACCAACAAATTGCTAAATGTGGATTATGTGACATTGTGATCATCAGCAGAGGAAAGTTGTGATTGAAGTAGAAACATGAGAAACTGGAGAAATACCATTGACTTAAGGAAGAGCTAGAAAAAGCCTGGAAGGTCGTCATTGGAGCATCGGTGGCAGTGCCCCCCCACACTGGAGAGGTGGCTTCAACAGATACCTGGGAAAACATCTAACAACAGACAGACATCAGACTAGGTCTCTGGTAGAGGACCTGATTTGAGATGAATGAGCAGCCACCCACCACACCCAGGGAAGATGGAGGTGGGTGAAGGAGGGATTTTTTTAATGAATCATTTGCAATGTAATGACAGGAAGAGTTTCAATCTGGATTAATATACACCACTGAACTGAAACGGCATATCTGAAAATGGTCTTTCTTTGTGTTGGTTTCTGCTAGATCTCAGTGGTTTGCACATGTATGTGATGTGATGTGTCATTCATACATCCTTGAATTAGTTATAGTGGCGTTCATTATTTACATTTCCACTGTTATGGCGATGACGTTGCACTCTTGTTTATTTTGTTTTATCTTGTTTATTGTTTAGTGGAACCCAGGTTTGTCCTTAAAACACAAAGGCTTTGGTGATTTGTAATTTTCCATTTCTAAACTCAAACAAAGGTGGTCATCACTTTCTGGTCTGAAAAAGATATTGATCAAAGATCTAAAGATTTGCTTTCTTTCATCACCTTAGCTTCCAGTACAACAACGAGGAACCCAGGAGAATTTCTTGACCAGAATTTGTCTTCTCACTGAACTAGCTCCCCCCCCCTTACACACACACACACTGTGACATAATCAGAATCTAGCACATCATATCAAAATGTAAAGATTTGAAAGTAAAGATTTTGATTAAATTATCTTTTTGTGCTCTATGTGTTTTTATGCTCTTTTTCTTGTTTGTCTGGTGAACTTTAGAACTTTTCTTTTTTTGTTGTTGCTTTTATTTTTAATTAGATTATTAACTTAGTATTATTTGCTGGTTGTTTTTATTTAATGTTTGTGCATTTAAAGTTTTGTTTTGGCTCTATAAAGTATTTTTGGTTGAAACATTGCTACATAAATCTGAGTTGAAATGATTCGAGTTGATCATCTGAAAAACTATTTATTTACTTTTTTCTATCTCAGTTTGTTTTACTTTGGAGTCATCTACATTTTAATCACCACTGCTAAGATTATAATTACCATTTACATTATTATCATCCTAAAGGCATGCACAGGGTTGCTTTAAGTTGCTTAACAGCCTTATATGCTTGCTCAAGTCCCAAATGCCAAATGAGGCTGGTTCTGACAACTGACAGATTAATTACCTTTTCTAGTGCAATTCAGATGTACTGCAGTTTCATCAGTCATTAGTTTTATGTACACTAATTTTAAGGAATGAAATGAATAATAAAAATCCCCAAGATTCAGTCAAATAAGCAAAAATGTCAATGTGAAATAAGTGTAACAAATGAATTTGCAAAGTGGGACTTTTTGAATAATTGGTTGTTTTGAATATTGATGACTGCCAGCTTTTTCTAAAAATGAGGGTTTTACTCAAGTGTATATTTTGTATAGTAATGTGGTATGTACTTTATCAGGATTCCTTTAGGGCCCATTTATCCATTTAATTGAAGAAACAGCAAAACCATCAATCATTGCAAGACCCCAAGACATGTCAATCAGGCCTGTCACCTCCCAAATATACTATTTATCTTTTTTTTTTCTTTTACTTTTGAGGACAAACCGTTTGAAACTTATGGGGCTATGTATTACCTAAGTGCTTCTTTTATCTTCTTGATAGATTTTGATACTTTTTGAATGGAAGTTGATCAGAACCAGATAAATTAACAACCAGTACAACTAGTAGCTATTTTTAGAGTGACACAGTGACTGTTTGTGAGGTTATAGTTTACATGTTATAGTTTATGCCAAGCTATGTAGTTTTGTATTTGTTTTTTCAACTGTCAATGGGGTATTACCTTAATCAGAACTTCAACCATGTATTTAACCAGGTTCTTTTATTTTTTAAATTCAACCAACACACGATAATCTATATACATATAGGTCTAAAGAGACAAAAGTGGATGATACGCATTTGGACACAATAATTTCCAACGTTAAGAAAAAGAGAAGTATTTCCTTCCTGCAGGAGTAAGACCCAATTGCCACCTCACTAGCACCCAAATGGTGAGGTGGCATCTTAAATATAATAAGAAGTTGGGGCAGTTGTATTGATCAGCTAAGAACTGCACCTTCAACCATGAACCATTGTAAAACATGATCAAGATTAACATACTTTCCATCACTAACACCAGAACACTTTACGAAAACTGTTTTCTCACTTAGTTGACTTCAGACAAAAAAATGACTATAGGTAGAATTAAAGGATCATAGTTGGAACTAAAATACATTATTTTCATAAGGCAACTGTTACCATCATGGATAAACTTCACATGCAGTTTATCTTGTGAACAATCCAGGTTTCAGTTTTTCAGCTATTAATATAACAAATATATATGCATGCTCATACTGTATGCCACATGGATTCATTATGTGGAAGGGGCAGTCTCTTTGGGGGAATATGCAGGCTATTAACCTGGTTGATTTTTGCAGTTTACACTACTAGATGTAATTACAAACTGGAGCTTTGAAGTGAAGAAGTCAGAGTTGGGGAAAAAAGAAAAGGCCAAAAAACAAGAAAAATATAACACAGAGAAATGAAAGAATATTTTCCCTGAGCAATGTAATGTTGGTGTGAAACATGAATTCACACTCAGTGTCATGTAGCTTGAGAAGTGCTGTAAGGGCCGCCTTCATTGCCTTTAGGGTGCTGAAGAGACATCGCTCGAAAGTAAATGTGGCAGTTCAGATAGATGTTGATTTATGGTGCCCCCCTTGCCCTCTGCAACCCTATCTGTCCTCACCATCACAATGCATTTACAGGGTTTGTATTCAATATGAAGTGCCAACCAGCCGTAGTCTTTTTTTCTCTGATTCAAATGCAGATGGTTGTGGCCTGTTGCAGCAACAGATACCCCAGTGTTGGATGTTATGATTTTGCTTTAGCAATTAGATTCTGTAAATTGACCGAATACCATATAATTTTGTGGACCTAGGTAAATGTAGTTTCCTAAAAAAAAGATAAATAAATTGTACAATCGTTAAGCATATCACTTGCTCCAACACATTTACCTCCTACTTTAATGTTGCATTCCTCCGTGTTGAGAAATCAGTCATTAGGTTTAATGACATAAGAGATCTTAATTGTTTATTTTATGTTTAGTTTGGATCTACAGAATGCAGATATTAAAACTGCGCTGAAAATTGTCTCAGCTGAATTAAAAGACATCTAAGCCATAAGTTTAGTGTAAATGTGGAATGGCCAAATGATTCACCAGGGGCAAGTAGGTCCTTGGAAACTCAGGCTAGTGACTGTAGTCTGGTTGGTGCCAACCAGCCTGTAAATATAGTTCAGTAGGCTAAAAGTCCTATTCCAAAATGTCATGAATTAACTGTTTATGTGAGTTTTAGTCACATAGATCTAAAAAGAATGAGCTTTTCCTCTTTATTACTAATTATTGTTATACATACCTTACACAAAGAGCAAAGCTTGTTCCCACTAATTTCAGTTCCCAGTAACAAATATATTTCTTTACTAATAATACTTATATCTTATCAACAGGATCACAGGGAGAGGTTGTGTATTAAGAACACAGAACTGATCATTTTAACATGGATGTTTTTCAAGATTTCCAATTAGTAGTGAAGTCACATTAGTGTTAAATATCACATCTAGTGCCAAGTCTGTCAGCATTCACCGTCTGCCACTGAAAACTACTTCCACGCCAAGCATTAGCAGCTAAAGAACAGCATGGTCTATTACTAAAGGTGGATAAAAGGAATACCATCAGTGTTCACTTACTGTAGAATGCTTTCAAGCTGTGATTGTAGCAGAGCTACTCTGATGTTACTCCCTCAAAGTTCCCTGTAATCCTCAGACTCGTACCTGCCAGATCATTGCATGACACTGCCATACCCAAACCATCAACCTAGGTTTCATTTTCCATATGACGAAAACACCAACACAGTCTTTTCAAAAACAACCCCTTTCATTATGAGAGCATTGAATGTAACTTTTGTCAAAGAACCTACACGTTTGAGACACACAAAAGGTGTCTTTTGGTGATGCTTTGAAAGTAAGATATTTTTAGCTAAAACCACCTATATTTTGACATGTTAACTTTAAAAATGTAATGAAGTCTTCATTAGGTGGCTGGAAAAGAGTGAAAGAAAGGCACATAAACAGGAGACAAATGGTCAAGATCACTTTCAAATAGCAATGTTTTACTTTCTTCTCATCATCATTGGTTGTTGTTACTTTGACTCTCTTTCAGCTATTGTTAGGTTACGCATCAAAACTACTGGGTTAGGTTTAGGAAAACACTGGTTGCTATTAAAAAAAAACACATTCTAAAATGTTTGTTAGAAATGTAATGGTTATCTTTCTGATCCACAAAACAGCAATGTGGTTTAAACAATTCTCTTTCTTTCTTTGTCAACTACAATTTTTTGAGCCATGTCCTGATTTTTTGTTATGATTTTGTATATTAATTGATATTACAACAATGAATCTCAATGTTGAAATAATGCCAGGCTATCAAGGCTGTGTATGATTTAAATGAATAAATTGTTAAATTGTTAATGTGTCTTGTTTCTTCAGACTTCAAACATCCAATCCCATAAACAACACCAAACAAGAGTTAATAGCGTAAGCATTTGCAGAGAAGATTTGGCAAATTTTTCACAGGCACAACCCACATACTCAATTCTACTGCTCATCCCACAAATTAATTTTCCTTACAAATGTAGCTCCATTTAAAAGGTAAATAAACAGGCTTTACATATTCATAAGATGTATTGCCACGACAAAGAAATAATCCACCAAACCAATATATAAACAGAAAAGCAGGATTGCATGTAACTGGACAAATGTAGAGGCCAGCAATTTACTAAATGGCAGTTATTCATCTTGTGGCAGGACAAAGGAGAGCCTGGGCAGGGTTTGAACCCCAAGCCTCCTGGGTGAGAGTCATGCGCACTGACCAGTCAGCCAAAGGGATATCCCTGTGGCCAAGTAGCCAGGGCACATGATCAATCGGGGGCATGGTGATTGGACCTCAACTGTCACAATCTTAAAAAAGTAGAAATGTGTTTAACAGTCTGTAACTTCACTATATTTAGCTAAATTGTTGCAAAACACATGATTGTTGCAAAACATTTAATTATTGGCTTAACTGTTAATGCAAGTTTAAATCTATTTCCTGTCATATGTCTTTACATGGTAAGAATTTAAAGAATTTGGTCTCAGTAAAAAAAACAAACACTAAAGCTGGTGGAAGCAGTGCATTGAATTTTCTAAGCCATTGCCTTGACCACTTATTTAAACAGTTCAATGAAAACATGAAACAGCTTAAAATGTGTTTTAAATTAGGTATTTTTCTTTACACTAATTGCTCTTTATGTGTAACAATACCATGCACCTTATTTCTACAACTTGTTTTCTACAGTGTCTAATATCAGACTGCATATGTATAAATGAAAACACAGCACAGTCATTTTTCATCAGCTCTTTGTATTCACATTTGCAACAATATAAAGATTGCCAATAGCAACACTGATATGAATCTTTCAACACAGTTATTGCTGGGCATGAAGTGCCAAAGAGGTTTATCAAAAAGTAAATTACGGCTATGTTATATTGTTAGGTGTAGCGTGTTATGTACCTCGATTAATTTATTAATATTAAAGTCTATGGAGCACCACTCTCCCTGTATTATAACTTATTCTAAATAGCTTAAGTTCAGGCCCGGGAGAGAAGTCTTGTAATGCTTAACAGAATAAATCAGTCTGAAGATTCTGGAGGTATATTCTACAGAACAAGTTTATCAAAACCTTGCATTCAGAAATCATAAAAACTACGGTTCAAATGATCACACATATTTTTTAACAAAATTGATCAAACAAAAACAAGCAATCAGATGAAGTTTGCAGGTTGAAACTCTGGAAGGAGAATAGGGTTATTTGCAAAATTCTGAATGAATATGTGTGTGTAAATGTATCTTTGGTATTTGTGATAATTAAAATAATTTCAATAATGATGGGATGAAGAAAAGAGAAAGACTTATAGACTCATTCTATAAAGAAATAACTAAATACTGGATTAAGTTAATTGGCTCCCGCACAGAGAGGGTGCGGAGTTCGTGAATTACTCTGTAATTTAGGGTAGAAATATTAAATTTGGGTTGTAATTTAATTAAATGAATTTGATTTAAATTTTGATGAAACTGTTAAAGACACCACTTATATTGATTTTTTTTATATTGATTGATGACATTTTACTGAGGAAGGTTTAACCTATATGTAAATAATCCCGGTGTTTATTGAAGGCATCTGTTTCTCTGTTTATCCTAGAAGGACCTTAAAAGAAAGGAGTGTTTATCAAAAAGATGCTAAATCATTCCCCTCTCAAGGGGAGAGGTGATAAGTTCCTTGCCCTGGTATTCACAGAAAAGGGGCTTACTCAAAGTCCTGGTACATCAGCATCAGCTGTAGAAGAGAAAACAGTCATTGTTTAATCCGCATTAAAAGGTTATTAGTCTTGGAATGCTACACAGGCTTGGTTTGAGTATGAAGATGGAATTAAATGGAAAGTTGGCTGAGTCAGATATAATAACAAACAGCCGTGGTAGTTTTGTATTAGGTTTGAAATGATGTATTTAATGCAGAGACAAGCCTCTATCTCCACAACATGTCTAACTTGAGGATAGACCAAAATAGGTAGATGTATGATTTGACAGTTTACATGGTGTAAAGATGCTGTAAGGAGTAAAAATAATTACAATCAGCATTTGAGGTTGATAGAAGGGGTCTGATTTGTTTTTAAATGCATCATTGAGCCTATTTGAGCATTTTGTATGAAAAGACAATTTCTAGCTAAGATAGTTTATCTAGATAGGAAAGGCCTTTTACCTGAAAACTATTAAAATAAATTTATAGCGTTTTTGAAAATAACTCTTTATATATAGTGTGGTAGAGTTGAACAACGTTATTTATTAACTAAAGTATAACTGTTTTAATATTCATTTTGCTTAACTTTGATAAATGCGTTGTTAAAGGAGAAGTTGTTTGTGATCATTGTGTATATGTATTGAGATAACTGATGGTTGTTAAGGTCAGTGCTCAGATTCATAGCCTTCATTATCTACTCTGTATATGTGTCATATCTGTCGAAGATTGAAACGGACAGACCCTTGAGACTGATATTAAGGTATATTCATTAGTTCTGGAATTCTCCAGTGGAAGCCTGTGGGTAATGTTTTATATTGATAATGTTATTAAATATGAATAATTGTCCGCAGGCACTTATTAATAATGGCCAATGAGTAGACTTGCTCCTACCAAAACCCAACAGATCTAAAAGCCATAATTCTACATGAGCTTTAGTTTATATATGAATAACAATAAAAAATAAATAAATAAATAAAAAATGTAAAAAAAACGCCACTTCATTTAATGTGTGTATATGTAGGGGATATTATTGTTAATAATAATCATAACTTTATTTTAAAAGTGCCTTTCAAAAAACTCAAGGATATTTCACAACAAGATAGAACAACAATGGATAAAACCAGTATAAAATAAGAAAGAATTTTGATATGGAGAAGGTGGAAATAGGCAGACCGGGTGGTGTTATTGACGTAGGAGTGGAATGACAGTGTGCTGTCGAGGATGACACCCAAACTCTTAACTTGAGGGAAGGGGGAGACTTAGGAACTATTGATGGAAGGGAGAAGCTGTCAACTTTTGATAATAATGATTTTGTGCCAATGAGGAGGAGCTCAGTTTTGTTACTGTTAAGTTTCAAGAAGTTTCAGGTGAACCAGGATTTGACTTCAGATAAGCAGGAGGTAAGGGAGGAGGCTGGGTGTGTGGATTCTGGTTTGCTGGAAAGGTAGAATTGAGTGTCATCTGTGAAGCAGTGGAAGTAGATATTGAATTTGCAAAAAATATTGAAGAGGGGAGGAGATAGGTAATGAAGAGAAGGGGCACCAGAACAAAGCCCTGGGGCACATCTGCAGTGACAAGGGGATGGGTTGGACCTGAAAGATTTGAGCTGTATGAACTGTGTGCAGCCTGTGAGATAACACATTTTCTTCATGGGGATCCTCCACATTGGGGGCTATGCCAGCTCGGTCTGCAGTGTTGTTGCTTAGGGGGTCCCCCTGATCAGGGTGGTTTTTGGGGTCCTGCACTGCAGCCCTATGGCTGCGTTGTGAGCCCTGGCCATCTGGATGGTTCCTGTGGTGATGCCCACTGTGGTCATTGATGAGTGGGCTCCTGGTGTGGATGGATCCCCAAGATATTGTTTCCTCACAGCAGCATCAAGCAAGATGCTTTATCCTCAGATATTTACTTCCAATTATGTTTTTACATCAACGTTTCAAATAATTTTCATTGCTACATGTCAAGGGTATGGTACACTGTTTATCTTTTCTGTATCAGAATACAACTTAAAATACATTTATGCAAAATTATAATAATAAAACTGAGTGCTAACTGAGGTCAAAACAATATTTACTAGTAGCCTAATAACATGTATAACTTTTATGTTGCCTGCAGCACAGGATTTGCAAGGTTATTGTTGGGTCAAAACTGTTCTTCATAATTTTGCAAAAGGAAACAATAAGGCCATCACTTATAACAGCAGATTTAGTAATTGTTTATCTATGCATGTTTCTCACAATAAAGCCTTCTTACTTTTTTAAATTAGTTTCTAATCTCGCACACACACAAAAACAGGTACCTGCATCAAACACGGACACTGAAAAGATCAGAGAGAGGAGATCCATCCTCATAGTAAGCTTTTCTTTGGATAAAGGCCTTTGATGAATTTGAATTTTTTTGAATTTGCAATTTTTCAATAGCAGCAGAAAGTGGTGTTGACGTTGATGAGAATGAAATGTAATGTTAATATCTAGAAAATATGCTGTTCTTGCAAAACAGCACTGAATGTGATCATTCTAAATCATTGAACTGAAATACACAAAATAATTTCTAATTTCTGAAAAATAAGGAGTTATAATTTTATCAAGAATAGTAGAATATCTTTTAAGTGTAGACTGACAAAATCAGCAGATTGCTATTGGAGGGAGCACATTACCAATTTTGAACCTGTGTCCAGCAGCATTATAGTCCACCATCACTACCACAAACCCACAGAGGAACACATGACTAAGGAAAGGCTAGGCAAGTTTATTTGTATAGCACATTTTCCGGTTCAAGACAATTCAAAGTGCTTTACATAAAACATTAAAACATTACAGATAAGAAAAAAAAGCAGGTAGAATCACAATAAAATCTTTGGCTCTACCTACATATGTGAAAAAACATTTTCAATGATGAAGTTTACAAAGTCCAGGTATAGATCATCTCTCACTGATGATCATCTGTCAGCTGCGCTTCGCATTCCCACCTCAGACATTCAACCTGACTTCAATGCACTTGTTAAAGCCCAGCAGAGACCAGATTTCTCTCACTGAACAAGAAAAAAATTACTTAAAAACACCAAATGAGGTGGTTAGACTAGGCATTTAAAGGCACCAATCAGCAATGAACTGGGACACTTTCTTTGGAAGCCTTTTTCTCAAAATCCCAGTTCAGTGATGT
>JBBBVU010000010.1:28268714-28278738 GCA_037177055.1 Atherinosoma microstoma
AATGTTAAGAATTGATTGAAAGTAAGTTTAAGGGAGAATGGATAACCAAATATACCAGGTGATGACTCCTTTAAAGGTTTTAAAATTTGAGTATATATTTCTTTTTCTTTTCTTTTTACTCTTCATGTCAAGCATTGTAGCAAGCAGAATGATGGTCTGGCTGCTGTGTTGTGCTGAGCAAATTTACTTTGCCAAGAGGATAATCTGTCTTGTCTGAATTCTTTTTATTTATTTTTGCTTGTTTATTACTAAATTTACACAATATTGCTGGACCTGACCAGAGGGGACAAATGAGGATATAAAGAGCACAGAGAAGAACAAGAAAATAGAAAAAAAACAATATAAAATAAAAAATGAATAAATAAAAGACAGGAATAAAGAGAAAAAAAGAGAGAGACAAAGAAACACCATATGGAAAAAATGCAATCCTAGCAGCCTGCTACACTTGTATAGACACACGACAGAATATCTCACATTCCCCGTAGGAAGGCAAAGCAGACAACTGTCAAGAGCATCAATGAGAGATGAACTAGCTGAGACAAACCATGTATCTTAACTAAAATTAGAGTAGCAGAAACACACAGAAAACTAACTGAAAGTATCTATTAGTTAATAAAGCTAGAGGACAACACAGTGGCTGTCGGCATGCACAATATACAGAGTGAAGACGGTTCGAGGAAGAGTGATCATGCAGATGCCACCTCGCCTGCACAAGAGTCAGAGGCAGGCCAAAGGGACCCCGAGACCCAGGCTATCGGAGGCCACCCTGGAGCACGGCCCCGAGCAGACGACCACGCTTCCGCCCAGGAGGCGGCAGAGGGAGGCCCCAGCCCTCACCCCCAAAGGCAGAAGGCCCGCACCGCACCCAAGGGGACCAGGCCCCCCCACACGGCCACCCGACACCGGAAACTAGGGCTGCACCCATCCCGTCCCCCCCCGCCCCTCCCCACCCACCCCATATGTACATCCCCCCACACACACCCCTGCTCCCCACACACACACTTACATGCACCTCTCATACACACATACACTCCTGCACCCCACTTACCTCCATCCCTCCACCACCCCCCCAATTTGAGTGTATTTTTCACTGGACATGTTAGGCTTTGCAAGAAGTATATTGCTTCAAAATGAAAATGAGTTCTGATTGTGCAGTCAAGTCAATCTGGTCCAATCCCTTGGGTGCCTGCCCTCTCCTTGTATTGTCTCCTACAAACACACAAGTGCAAGAGAAAGGGTGTGTATGTGGGAGAAGGAGAGGAGGAGGTTAATGTATGTTTCTTTGTTTATCGGTTCTCATCCATGTCAATGTTTTCTGCCCATTTTTTCGGTGACATTTCAGAGTTTGAGAAAAAAAGGGCGAGGGGGGGAGGGACAATGTAATGGACAGAAAAACCTTCAGCACAGTACAATAGAGCTGAAAGAAGTGTGACGGATGAGGGAAACACCTCGATTTCCACTCACAATTCCCTCTCTCTCAACCGATCTATACGGCCTGGTGTGTGGATCACATGTTAAAGGGAAAGAAAGCACAATAGCGGCAGGGTTGCTACACACAAATATGATATGAAGCCCACACCCAAATATGGGATATATATTATGTTGAATCCCTCCACATTTGTGTTTTCACGTCTTCACAGGCCTCTCTTTCATCTGTCAAGTCTAATGAACAGATGTTGCTCAGCTGCTGGAGTCAGCATGATAGACTGAGCTTCTGGCAGGCCCATCTTTCTGCTGTGAAAAAGTGAGAGAGGTCATCTGGACACTGAACAACATGTAGGGATGCCTTGCCTTGTCTGTGTTTCTTACTACTTTCCCTTGTAACTTCCCCCCTCTCTGACATTCAGGAGCCTTTTCAGCCTAAATCCGACCCACAGCACTCCACCACCCACTGTCCTGTCCATCTGAGCCTTTGTCAGCCATTCTGTTCGACTGATCTCTTTTCTGTTATCTGCCCTTGTCCATAACAGGAGAGGCCAGCAAGTGAAAAGGTCAAGATATTTATAATAAGGTCAACAAGACTTCTGATAGGCATTTAAGGGAGGGAGTAAAGAATTAGTAATAAGAGGGATATAATAAAGGTTCCGGGTTACTGTGATTTGTAGAGCAAGCAATCATGAATTGTAGTTGGCCCTTTGATCCCTGACAAAACTACATGCCAAAGTGCCTAGGGATCAGACTCTTGACATTCAGTTGCTCATATTCTTTCTGGTTTAGAAAGAGGAATCAAGGTATCAAATCAATGGAGAAAACCCCATTGAGTTATTTTTTTAAGGCCATAACTGAAATGATCATATTAATAGGAATAATGTTTGTATTCTTATCAATTTGTTCTAAACCACCAAATTGAATAAAAAGAATGCAACCATACACCATCCCCCGCTTCCTCTTAAGGACCTTGTTGATCCCTGGGTCATATTTAAAAATGTTGAACATGATTTTTATTTTATTTATTGATTTTTTTGGGTAGGGGGGATGGGGGGGTATTAACTCCTCCACTTATCATGCATTGCAAATGTGAATTATTTTCCACAATATTAACCCCTTTAAACGCCAGTTTATTTACATAGTGTAACCAATTCTTTAGACAAAAAATGAATTATTTTCTATTTGAGGAGTGTGAAGTGGATTTTTTTTTTTTTTAACATGCAGAAATTATCAGTCCAATATGTCAAATATTAGCAGCAACACAAATTTTTAATAGACTATTAAGTTTTCTGCAATTGAAAAAAAAAAGTAAAAATCCCTTCGTTCTTTTGAGTACTTTTTTGGTACCTGGGCTATTGTGGAAATTATTAAATATATGAAACATGAAAGAAAACACCTTTTTTATTATTTGCTTTTTTGGTCATTAACCCTTATCCTCATCATGCATAGCAAATGTGAATTCATTTTCATAATTTAACCCTTTTAATGCCAGTTTATTTACATAAAGACGCCTTCTCTAACTGTTCGTCTCCCCCTTTTTTAACCCTGTCCTGTCCAGTGTCATGACATGCAGAAGATTAGTTTCCAGTGAGGGTTGGACTCCACCAAGGCTGCCCTTTGTCACGGATTCTGTTCATAACTTTTATGGACAGAATTTCTAGGCACAGCCGAGGTGTTGGGGGGATCCCGTTTGGTGGCCTCAGGATTGGGTCTCTGCTGAGTTGAGTGAGCTATCTTTCAGCTGTTCCAGAGTTATAACTTTCTCCACGTAAATGAAATGGCGCAGCATTCATTTAACCTCTTGAGGTGCTATGCCTTCATTACATCATGCATGACATCAACACTTCTGTTCTTTGTTACATGAAAATATTGAAGCTTGTTCAAACAAGAGTCCTTTCTAGCACCCTATTTGCTTGGTTCATTTAAGTTGACATGGTGTCGGTAACTGACCTATGTGTACAGCTCTACTTCATTGTATATGAGCTGTGCATTTGTTTAGTACATAATGCAAAACTGACAGAATTTATTTGCAGAAAAAAAACTTTCAAGGTATCCACATAATGCCCGATTATCTGCTATGAAAGTACAAACTGTACCATAAAGTTGATAAGCTTTGACCTTTTAATTTCAAGTGGTTGCAGAATCTTGTCAAACTCTCTTTCAATTGAGTTGAATAAAAGACACAGGTGAATATTTGCAAGTGATGAAATACAGTCTGGTGGCAAATTCTTCAAGATAAAATACACAGTTCCTAGCTTGTGTATTTTCTGTCTTGGACCCCACATGATTTGTTTCAAGATCATCAGAGTACACTTGTAACTGCAGAGCATTAGGGTACATTTTAAACAACGATTGAGATGTGAAATGAGAACCATCACAATAATCATGCATTTTGTTGCCATTGCTTTTGTTATTCTGAAGAAACAGATCCTGCATTTATACTCATGTTGGATTATGAATTTAAAGTTTCATGACCGAGATATACTGGTATGTGTCTGCTGCCTAAATCTGTTTCATTCGATCATTCTTTCTAACACTATCAGAGCACTGCCCCTAAGATATTTATTGTGGCTTAACAAGGGAAAATCTGTCAATTTGTTCATTTTATATTGTGTCCACATCATCAAATATGTGTTTAGCACCTTCAAACTCCTTTATTAATACTTGTACAGACTCACAGTCTGATGGTGCATGCAAATTCCTCAACAAAGAAACAGTTGACTGCTGCAAATGATCTACAGTTCTCTCAAGCAATTCTTTTGCACAGTTGATACTTCTTGTCACATCTGATAGTCACATTTGACGATGAATACATCTTTGCAACAAAAGAGGCAGAGCAGTCACCTAGATCAACATGTTTGCTGGACTGTGATGCATCAGAATCCACAGACAGAAGACCAAAATAGATGTATTTGAGTAAAGTGATATTAGTGCTGAGACCAAGCGGCCTATGCGGAAGTGCCAAAAATTACAGTTCAGCCCTCATCCACAAGGTGCTGCCTCCAAAACACAGAAATTTCCCATAGACTCCCATGTTAAAAAGGTCACCTTCACAGCAGAAATAAACATGTTTACAGCCTGGTTCAAAAAACCATTTTAGGTTTAGTAGGTCAAGTTTACCTTCATGACAACTGTGGGGGGAGTGAATATTTTTATAACTCATCCGTTTAGATGTTATTTAATCTTGAAATATCTGGCACCTGTCTTTTTGATTGACAGGTGCCAGATATCCAGCAAAACGAGGCAGATGGTAGCACAACCACGGTTTTTAGCCTGCTAACATCTGTGCCTTAGCTTTAGCCAGCCTACTTCCGGTAGCTGGTAAGCTCCGGGTTAGCTTTGTTAGCTCGTTGCTACAGGCAGCTCAGAGTTTGATGGGTGTCGATCCGTCGTCACAGAGCCTCCTCGTTACCCATTTTTGTATTTTCCGGGAGTCACGAGATTCGTGACGCTGCCAAGAGGGCAAAGCTAGGAAACGTACATACCCCTCTTTTCAGCTCTTCAGAAACCTATGGGTCACGTTGTCTTAAGGTTCATCCATTTCATCTACAGTCAATGGCTGAGACTCTTTCTGAGAGTAAATTAGATTCAAACTTGACTGACTACGTACTGGTGCAAAATCAACAAGGTATGTTATTGCAGAGCTCACGCTTCAGAACTGTTGGAATCTGTCTTTGGTGTATAGCTGAAATCAAACACATAAAGACAAAAGCTGCACCAGTGAAAAATGAAGAGCTCTTTTCCAAAACGCTATGAATCCATTTTAACAGTTTTGGGAAAAATGACATTTTATACCTAGACCCTCCATAGGTTTGCATGGGGAACTGGACTTTCAAGTACATTTTAAACAAGGAAATATAGGGATTTGGTCTGAAACATTGATATAGCAGTGAGTAGGTTCATCACACAGCAAAATGGCATGACAAACTCATTTTTTTTTAAATTGGCTTTTATAGCATTTTTGAAAAGAACTCTTCAAATATACTCTTATAAGACTGTTACCCAGGTGCACGACAAATTCTAATCTATTTCACCAGATGTCTACACCAATATCAGTGACATTCAATCCATTTTAATTATGAAATGAAGAGGTTTGTGGTTACTTGAAAGTACCTTCTGTCTTGTCTTCCATTTCCTTCAAAAGAGAGGATACACTTGTTCCCAAGGCAGCTACTGATTTGAGTTTGGGGATGATGCTGGCTTCCCATCTTTGAAGAAAGAAATCAGACTGTCTACCAGTAAACCTGCCCAACCCTGTGTCCAGCTTTCATGGGGCGTTAGGGAAAATAACTTAAAGTTGTGAAAGTGATTAATTCCACTGGATGAGTGTTCCACAGACTTCTGGCTCTATAAGAGAAAAAAAATTGGTCAAATGAGGTTTTACATCTGGAAACACTACATTCCCTTCTTGCCGTCGACCATGTCGTCCAAGAGGTTTTCTCTGATGTAAGAGTTACAAATTGTCTTAAAGAGAGAGCAGTGAAGTTATGGACGACTTTAGATACAAGGCAAGCATTGGAAAATTTTTATCATATTTTGAAACTCAAGAGGATGTTACAGTAATGGTACAGTCAAGGTTTTTTGCAATGAATTCTGAGTGCTCTCTTATATAATGATTCCAGTGGTGTTAGGAGATGTTTACATACTGTAGTGCTAGTTTAACTAACAAATCCTTTGTCTTGTCCTGTCGCACATACACTAATTGATGGGGAAGTGGAAACTATACGTTTTGCTACAGCCAGCTTCTCTGCACTCACAGAATAACTAAAAATAAACAAAACAACCTCCACCACTTATTCAAATAGTCATAAAAGTTGAATTTTTTGCCCCGGTGAACTTTAACATTTCTGTAACATGTAGCATATTCATTACAAACTTGAAACAACATCTCTACCAAATTTCCTATCCACATCTTGACAAGAAGCTTTCTTGATGGCACTGACAGGATTCCTGTGGTCTTTATAGTCCTTGACAATTTGTGGGGCTTTCCTCATCACAAGCAGTGTTGGACATGTTATTTTAATGTAATTATTCCATTACTTTTTAAAGAATGATCAAAAATGTTCCCTTTAACAGAACTTAAAAATAATCTACATGTTCATTTATTCATAATAAAACTGAATATTAGATCTGACTAATGAATGAAATGGAAACTTAATAGAATAAAATTATTAACTGAAAAACCATCATTGACACTAATCTCAGGCTGCTTGGATGTCGTGGCTCCGAGTCACTGTGCAGAACTTGAAAGGCTGTTAGATCCATTTAATTTGATTCAGGTGTGTTGAAGCAGGAATACATAGAAAACTTGCTGCATTGTGTCTCTTGAAGGACAGTTTCGTCCGTCTCCTGCGTCGGTTACATGGGTAATTTGGTGCGTTTTTAGGGTCCTTGCACATCTGTCACTCGACACAGAAGACGGAGCAATACCACCAGAAATGGTGGGGGTGGTGCTGAGCAGAAAAAAACCAGAGAAGAAGAGGAAGAAGAATGGAAATGTTTGAAACGGACTATTTACGTACAAAGGGGAGCATAAATGGGCCTTAACCCATTGGCTCTTTGGCTCTTACATATGACGCTGCTTTATTCTTAGCTTGCACTCAGTAACAACTGAATATGGGAACTCTTTATCTATTAAAACATTATCTATTTAAACATTGAGAGTAATCTCCCATTTCAACCGTATCTCTTCGCCTTCTCTCCACTACAGCAGTAGCACAACATAGTCCGAACAAATGAGAAATTTATGTTCACCTAAAACAAAAACGAATCTCATCTTACAATATTAACACGCTGTCAGTAAGATTTTATCATCAGTTACAGCAACAATGTTGTAACGATGGAAAGAGTAATTAGTTAGATTACCCGTCACTGAAAAAAGTAACACAGCTAATAACGCTGTTTATTTTAATACTGTTATTCCCATCACTGATCACAAGTGACAGGGGTTGACCAACCTCTTCCATATTAGTAGTGGCCTCCACAGAATACAGAATATACACATTTTTTTGTAATATTCCACTGAACTTAAAAAAAATTATAACTTATATAAAACTTAGCGTTTTTGATGAACCAACAACAGAGATTTCAACTGCCAAAAAATGAGAAAAAAGATGAAGCATAATTTTCTCTAGGCTTGACCAGGTAAGGGTCAGGTAATGATAACGGTCAATGGTGGGTGATGAAGAGAGACTACGGTGTGGTACTGTCAGCATATGACGATATGAAGCCAATCAAGTTACAACACCACCTGGGGACTTCTCATCCTGAACACAAATAAAAGCCTGTTGATTACTTTAGAAAATAAACTACTCAACTGTTGTAAATAGCAGAGGTGTTTTAATAAGTATCATCTTTCTCATCTAAATGTGGCAGGACGAAGGAGGGCCCAAGCGGGGTTTGAACCCCAGCCTCATGGGTGAGAGTCATGTACGTTGACCAGTCAGTCAAATGGATATCCCTTTGGTCAAGTAGCCTGGGCGCATGATCAATCGGAGGCATAGTGACAGGATCTCAACTGTCTCATATAGCTCAGCTCACCTGAGTTTCCAGGTTTAAAATGCATCACACATAAGCGGAGGAATTGATCATTCCTTCTACCACTTACAAGCTTTTAACTCTAGTTAATGAAGTAGCAGCCAATAAACTAAATACTATTTTGTGACACATTTCTTCGTACGTTTCTTTGTAAGCATTGAGGTGCAAGTGGTAGTGGGATTTTCTTCGACATTATTGTTGTCAACGAAAAGGTGGCCCTGCAGATAAAGTTTGGGAACTACTGAGTCATTCAATTCACCATATTGAGCAACATTAACTGTACCTCATTTTGATTTGTCTCTCTGAGACAGGTTTGTCCTCTGATGACAGAAAGACATGGAACCTATCAAAGCCCTAAATGGCTACATTCATGTCAGCATCAATATATTCCCTGAAATCAGTGTTATACTTTTAAAACCTGTCCAGCATACAGCCAGTTTGCTGGACAAGGTTTGGTTCTGAGATTCTTGACATTGTCCACATGGAGAATCTTTTAACAGATTTAATTTTATCTATAAAAGTTATTAGAAGGACTTTTACAGATTAGGTTGTCATGTGAAAGCTGAAAGAAGAAGAAAATACACAAATTGATTTGTATTGTCAACACATCATCCACAGACATGAAAATTATAACTTGCTGCCCAATTATAGTGACATTCTGACCACACCATTGTTGAATCTTCTGCATATGATAAAAACAAAAACCTAAATCTGCAAAGTTACATTTGCCTAGATAGATTGTTGGGTTTGTCAACTTAGAAAGTATACAAAGTTAATGTTTGCCAGATAGCTAATTTTGCCTGTAAAAGTTAGCTTTACCTTTAAACCCTGTCATAACCCATAAATTCTAGTACAACTTTAGCTTTGACAATGCTGACATAATTTCATTCATTAATTAATAAATGAGACTTACTGAAGGTTGAAATCAGAGTGAATCCTCTGTCTCCTCTGTCGTTGTGGTGCGAAGACAGTTTCTCCATACCTGCAGTATCCATACCTCTCTATACCTGGAGTTGCGCTCAACGGAATCATTGCACACCTGTCCCTTATCACTCCATCAAACTCTGCAGCTTAAAATCCGGTTTCTCCAGTCACTTTTTGCCAGTCTATTACATCTACTCTCCATGTGGTAGTGAGCACACTAGGGGTGCCTGTATTTTGGACTTTGCCTTCAACTATGTCTAAGATCAGTCTTTCAGTCCTTCCTCTGCAGAGTCATGATAATACAATTATCTCCTTTCTGTTTTCTACATTCCAGATGAGTTAAAAATTCCCTCACCGTGCCACAAAGAGAAATAGTTTGCACTTCTGCTCTTTCACAGCTCAGATGCAACCTGAGCAGAGAAACATTTCCTCTTTTACAATCAATGTTGCACTAAGCAACTTTAAAAGGTTTTGTTTTTTACTCTCCTCCTTTCTCTGTCAGTCTCTTGCCACTCGTGACATATGTGATACAGAAAGAGGAGTCACACAGACACTGCTATGGGAATTGAAGCTATATCAAGGGTGACGTCAAGAGGTCGCAGAACAATACAGGCCAGAGGTTCAACTTTTCTTGTCTCTCAAAGAAAAGACTAAAAGCTTGGCAACAATTTGTTTAATGCACTCTAGCAATGAAAGCAGTATGCAGCACCCAATGATTCTACAGGTATGTGTCCCTGTAGACGACAGAACAGGTTAGAAACATCAGTGTGAAGTGCAGAGAAGTGTGAGGCAAAGGGTCACATCACCTCACACCTCATCCAAGCAGTCTCCACTCTGAGCTGAAAGACTGTCTCTGTTAGTCGCAGTCAAGTAGTTGTAGTTTCAGCCCACAAAGACAACTTGGACATTTGCATAACAACCACCTAAAACTTTAAAACCGTGTTTTATCCTTCCTCTTATTTAGTGTAAAGCTGTATTTCCTATTCTTAGATGGTGTAAAAAAATTAAATTGCATTTAAACACCTTATTCAAAGCAACTAGTTTAGTTTATTTTATTCAGTCAAATACTAAACAACAAATGTGTTAAGTACAAACAAACATATATACTGACTGACTGTAAAGGTACAGGCTGAAG
>JBBBVU010000010.1:28287882-28300447 GCA_037177055.1 Atherinosoma microstoma
CACACACACACACACACACACACACACACACACACACACACACACACACACACACACACACACACACATACACATCACAGTGTCTGTCAGCTGGAAATGCTCCCTAACTTGGAAGGACAACAGGGGTCGGGATTTGGCCATCAAGGGTACAAGCTGTCAGTGTCCTCTCTTATCCTGTCCCTTGGTTCCCCTCTCTAAATCCCTGAGTTAGACATCAAGGCCATTGTGATCTGATTTCATCCTGTTTATCTAGTTCAGCCTACCCAGAGCTTCTTTTTTTTTCTCATGAATGTGGGGGAAGTAGTGCACTTGCTTAGAACCATAGTGAAAAAAAAGCATACATGTTTGGGTTTTTTGGGGGATTTTGGGAGGATGAATCAGACTTAACTCTGTCATAAACATGATATGACACCTGTCATGAAGATAAATGTGCGTTTATAAGTGCCTATAACTGTTGTCACCATGTGTCATTTGGTAATTTATGACACTGTCAATATGAAGTTGACATTGCTTAAAATGTCTCTGTTATGACATTTACCAAGGAAATGTAATGTGTCACAAACATGACAAGAATTATTAACACTAGTGAAAGCTCTTTGGCCATAATGTGTCAACATAACATTAAACTGCCATATCTGGTTAAATTTGCTTTTATGAGACAAAATAATTGTGTCATGATTTTATTGACCTGAAGTACTGAGGTAAAGTATTGACTGCCCATCAACGTGCTATAATTACACTGTGATGTTTATCTACCGTACACAACTGACAAATCAGGAGTTTTTTTTCATGAATTTGAGGACAAATGTTTTGCAATATGTCCTATGCTTTAAACAGAAGGCGAGACAAAAGATGCTTTCTTGATATCTTACATGGCATGACAAATAGGAGGGAAAATGGGATTTTATTTTTAATATACTTTTTTTACTGGCTGAGCTTCAGCAGGATGTCGCTGAAGATTTAACCATCTCAATCAGGACACTGCAAAGTCACAGCTGGACCCTAAAAACTTTCTTCTTCTTCTTCTTGTTTTCTTTTTAAAGCACACAGTTATACTATTGCCCATTTTAACATGTACCTCAAAGATAGAATTTAATAGATGAAAAACTATTTGAAGGTTGTGTTATGCCCCGTTTAGGGGAGGCCGAAGCATAACACAGAAATGATCCATCTTCCTCAAGTCTCAAATAGCCAAAAAAAAAAGGTCAGGTTTCACAGTTTACACATTTTTATTGTATGTACCCCTTTGTATTTCATACGGCTAAAAAGGAGCTGAAAGAAAAGGAGTTATTACGTCTGAGTGGGCCAAGGCCAAAACAATAAACAAAACCCAAGCTACCTGTAAAGAAGGAGATAACCTTTTAAACAAAAAGAAAAGAAAATACGATCAACTTACCTCCCTAACTAAACAAAACAGGAGAAAACTGAAGGAAACGGGCAGCCCATCCCTACAAACTCTTTCTTCTTTCCGAGTATTACTATTGTCATGATATTTTGTCCTCCTGGTTTTGTTAGGCTGAATGTTGATTTCTGGAAGTCTTCTTTTTCTTTCCACATGGAAAATAGCCAAAAATATTACTTTGGATTGTTTTTTCTTCTATAGTTCTATATTTCTTATGTTAAAGACGCACTACAGAGCTTTTGCCATTTTCTCAGTGACGCGTCCCCTATTGACAGCTAATTCGTCATCCTACCTGTACCGTGAGATCTCTCAAGACAGTAAAAGACAGAATTATATTGACTCGTCTTATCTCTTTTTCTTTTCTTCCCTTCCTCCGATAATGTCTTCTTCTTCTTTGCTGAATCTGCCACGGTGTGCGTTCAAAACGGCCGGTGTGTTTATTCGTTTGCTAGCGTGTGACACAGTGCGTAAAATAAAACTCAACAGCAACGTCACGCAGCGTCCCGGATGAAAAAGTTATGAGGTGCGGTTTTCTCAACCTCGAGATGCTGCTGGGTAGCGATAGCTCCAGAAAAGCACATAATGACATAATGTCACCGTGCCATCCAACGAGTCCTGAATGCAGAGTTTTAAGGTCGGAATTGTAGTTTTTTAAATATAGTTTGAGAAAAAGGATTTTGAAAAAAATGCAATGTGAATCCAACTACACCTAAGCTCAAGAGCACCAAAAGCGCTTTTCATACTTCATTAGCTCACCTTCATCTAAAACAACATCATCACACTGTTACACAGAGGCTCCAGAAACATGAAGATATTATTAAAGTTTATGATGAATTTATTGTGAAAGTTCTGACTAAAGGTGACTAATTACTTGTGTCTCAGTATAATGTTAGAGGAATATGATCAACATAATCCATGAACCGTAATGAAAAGCACTGGAAGGTGATAGTTTGGTTTGAAAATGATTTGCTTGCATCATCAGTGAAACTTTGCTTTCATATTGCCCCATTTAGCCCTTCTGAAAGTGGAAACAAACAAACAAACTTACACAAATTATGGATTCATGTTATATTTAGGTAGACATTAATTAATTAGAACAAAAGTGTAGCATGCAATCTCAGACCATTTACCTTCACATCTGCAGATTTAGAGGACATCAATGTCATACTTTCATACATTTCCTTACTTTTCAATACTTAAAAAACACAGAAGTTTGAATAAAAAAGTAAGTGAGTACAGTAAACCCAGATCAAAGTCAGTTTAAGGTGAATTTCAGCACTGCATTTAAGTTTAAATTAGAGATTTTTTTTAAATGTGTAAATGCAGCCTGACACAAAATCCTCTTAAGTAAGTTGGCATTTGCCTCAAAAGTCATTTTTCCCAGTGCCCGTTACGGATTCAAGAATATATCATTTTACAGAGCCAACAAAGATTCTGATATAAGATATTCTGTTCTGCTTGGTTTTTGATATGCCTTTAAAGAATGACCTATTCCCAGCAAGTGGTGCCAACTCCATTACATATTATATAACGGGATCAATGTTTTACAGGATGAATATAAATGGAAAGCTTACAATATTTGCATTACAACTTACAAAACTTGAGAATACATCTTAGTTTATTTCCTAGAACCAGCGTTATGCCTGATATTTAATAGGAAATCTAATGTTTCATATTGAAACAGCAAGCAGTTTTGTATTTTCATACGTCATTTGCACTCTGCAGAGTAAACAAATGGAGTAAAGCAAATATTAGCAAGGATTCCTCACATGCTGACCATGAATGTCATTACTGAATTGATAAAGAAAAATTGTACAGAAAGAATAAATTGATAATAAATATCAAAAACCTAAAATGCTAACATGATGGTGAACATCATAAAAAAGTAAGGTATTCATCATCATAATTAACTGCTTGCATCAAATGTTGTAACAAGATTGGAAAAATGTCAGATGGTTGACGAGTGATTAGGATTTATCTTCTAGGCACATTAAATCAATTTGATATTTCAGTCTGTCTCTTAACACTGAATTGACTGACATGACAGTTATATTCTATCATGAATCTCTTTTCTATGTTTGGACTACTTCAGTGTCACAGCATGCAACTTAATGTTATTCACTTGTCCGAAAAAAAGATGTGTCATCATCATCAATACACAAACATCATCGAAGGTCATCAAAGTCCTTATATGTTCGTTTGATCTCAGCATCCATTACTTGGGATAATAAGTCAAGGACCCTGGACTAATTTTAAGTGTATTGTCTATACATGTTAAAGGTCATTTAGACGATCAAACAAGTTATGGGCTAGTATATAGATAAAAAGCATCAGAGTGATTTAGTATTTATGTGGCAGTCAAAACTCAAGATCACAGAGTAAGACATGTCTTAAAAGGCTCTGCTCTGAGTTTTTAGGTCGAAAAGTTAAGGATTGGGTCTTTAAGTCATGAGCCACAAACTGCCTCAGACTGTATTTCCAGGTTTGATGAAATGCCACCACAGACTGGCATCGTATTAAAAGTGTGTTTCTATAGGCAGGGTGGAAGCCGAGACCACATCTTTTATTGCTCTTTAACTTCAACCCTTCCCCTCTCTTATTTTTCCCCAAATTGCCTCTTTTAAGCAATATTGACATCTAACATTGGAGAACAGAAGTCAGTTATAATCTAAAAGAAACCAATGTAGTCTTCAAAAAGCTACAGTTTATTGTGGGTAGACATGGTAAAAACTGTGCTTGTAGAGGGGGAAGGGGAAAAAAGGGTGACAGCAGCTGAAAATGGGGTATATGCTCACATGACACCAAGATTCTCTTATGACAGTGTGAAAAAGTTGCCAATATGCCAAAAAGAGTCATTTTAAGGCAAGCTGACTCTCGTGCACCTGCTTTTCCCCCCTTCTTTCATCACAGCATGCAGCTTACAAAAGTAAATTCATATGCCTCAGGCCATACCAATGATAGATTTGACGAAACCTTAAAATGTTCACACATTGCAAAGTCACACTCAATCTTACACACAGACATATGCTTGCTTGTGCACATACAAACAAGAATTCTGTAAATTCATGGATCCCTCTAGGGTGTGTTGAATTGCTCAGCTAACTCATAAAACCCCAGCTTATCTCCTCTATGGGGCCCACTGGTTCTGCAGTTCCCAATCCATTCCAAAGCCCCTCTGATTATCAGCCATCTCTGTTTGGCCTGAAGTCTCTGTGAATATCCCTGGGTCTAGAGATATGAGATCCAAGGCCTGGCTTCAAGGTCTCAGTGTGCAAATACAGTGCAGCTGAAGTGAAAAGATGAGTCAATGTGCAAAAGCATCCATTCTGGATTTAACCCTGTAAGACCCTGATATAGAAATGAATTAGTCAAAAAAAGGTTTCACCTGCCAGATGTTGTTGTTAGAAGCCTCTGATGCAGAAAACAAAGTGTTTGTTTATTTATTTTTAGTTAGTTTTTAGTTTTTATTGTAATATTGCAAGTTGAGCCTTGTTGAAAGCAGAATTTATTTATTATTGCTCACACTGACTGAACAAACATGAACTATATTTAAAGATTTATTTGAAGGCTTGATTGTTCATTTAACCCCATAACCGTATATATCGTGAAAGATAATCACATAATAGTAATATTGTTATGAAAAGTGGTTTATTTGATAAAAACATGAAGGAATTTGGTCATTCTCTGAATTTGGCCCAGTCTCTGCTCAGTTGCCATGGTGGTCCTGGTAACAGTTATTTTCCTCAGAGGAGCACAGGAGAACACTGCACTTGCTGCACAGTGTGGTTGTGTAACCATTAAGGCAATTTCTGCACCGTCCTCTCTTTTTCTTCTCTGGGAAGTGTCCAATCATGTCTTTATGTGCATCCACTGGTGGGTGATCTGCTGACCTCTTGGGTGGGGTCCTCGTAACACTTGAGGATGGTCTCTTCTGAGGATCCATCACCATCTGTGTGAATGCATTCCTGGTGCCTGATAATGGCATGGTGGTTGTTTTTTGGTCAAGGTTCAACATCCGCACCATCAGCTGGGCAGTTAGTAGGTGGGTTTTTTTTTTTTGGTGTGTGTGTCAAATTTAACCTCATCCATCTCTGCCTCACTCGCATCACTTGAATCGGTTTCTATTTAAAAATCTCTCTCTCCATTTTGGACAGCAGCAATCACATCCTGCACAGTGAAGTGAAGAATCAGCACTGGTAGCATTCTGAAATGAAAAAAGTAAATATGTGGACAGTTCAGGGCAGAAATTCAAGTATTTTTTATGATAAATCATTTCGATGCGAATTAATCCTAAACCACTTTCACACAATGCTGTCTGGCTGTCTTATTATGCTTTTTGCAAAAACAGACATGTTATACCCCCCAGAACTCTTACAGGTTCACAATCAAGATAATTATCACCTGTACTTAAACAATGCAACTCCACAGTCATTTACATCTTCAGGTAGCTTCCAAGCAAAGCCTAGATTTTTTTTTTTTAAAAAGGCACCCCCACTCACAGCCTTCCTGAAACAATTCAGAACATTTAGAGCCTGTTTTTTGTCTCCTACTAAATGCAGCTATTTGGGGAAAAATAACCAAGGATCATTTAGAATTTTTTTGCTTGTTCTGTTTTTTCTCTATTAAAAAAAGATAAAGGTTTCTGGTATTTGAAACAGAGTTTCAAATACCAGAAACAATGCATTATGTATAGTTTAAACTCAATTCAGTACATTTTAAAACCCATCTACAACAGAGTTATAGTGAATCATAAAAGTCTTTATATTTCTGTCAGGACTTTTTGTACATGGGTGAACATGTGTCAGGTGCACAGGCTATTTCAGCTACTCTAACCCAGTGTTGCAACATAGACATAACAAGCTCTGATTTGACCAACATTTTCCAAAATAACTAAATATCTATTTGTTTTTGACATGGAAATAAATCCCCCCAAAAATATATATTAGAAGTTTTACTTACTTGAATTTAGACATATCCAATCGAATAAAACAAAGAGATGAGACTGATGAGAAGTTTGTAAACTTCTCATCAGGCCCGTTAATCATGGGCAGATTCAGAATCAGAAATATGTTCCTGAGTAAAAACGATAACAATTTGCAGATCCTTTTTTAAAGGATGATTTAAAGTGATGTAATAGTACAATCATGGGTCTTACAGGGTTAACCCTTTAAAGCCAAACCCAGGAAAAACTAGGGGGAAAAGTCCATTTTTTTTAATCTGTAGTCTTTATTTGGCCCTTTAACAAATTTGGAGAAAAAAAAATTACTTTTTTTATTTCTTTATCATACTTTACTTTTTATTTATTTGAGGTATTTTGATATATTCTTAAAAATAACTTATGACAAATGCCTTTCATATTTTTATAATGTTGATATTATATAAAAATATGACTATATCGTTTTCCTGATTATCGCAAAAGAAAAATTGGTAATTACAATGTATGTGTGTACGTATATAAATATTTATTCTACAGTGAGTAGCAGTGTCTTGCATGACTCATTGATGTCCCCTGAAGTGGCAAAATAACAAATATTCCATCCCCACCCATGAATATATTAGAAACCAGCTGTCAGATTGATGTCCACAGTAGTGGACACTATGCATGAAAGGGTTAATTACCCTGTGACATTTCAAAATTATTATCGTATAGTCGTATGCTTCCTGGTATCTATTAGGGGGCAGAAGACCAGTATATTGTATACTGCAGGGTTTTGAGCAAAGTTTTTACCATAAAGTGATGCAAAATGTCTCAGAAACGGTTTGTATCAAATATCATACGTTTGGCTTTATGGGGTTAAAAACTGTTTGTGAAAACACATTGAGAAATGTACTTGAATACAATGGCTGGCATTGGACAAAAAACACTAAGAGGCCTTGGCTTGGAGTTCAGAGGCAAGCATCATTTATCTTGGTTAAATGTCACATATAGCTCACACCCAATTCACCCACTCCTAATCCTTTTGAAATACGAGTGAAGAAAGGGATGATCATGTTGAAGTGAGAGGAGGTGGTATGGGAGGTAAGGAGAGAAAAAAATGAAAAGATAAGCTACATCAAGTACAGGCTTAACCAACACTCTTATAATTGAGACAGCTAATGCATTACAAAGACAGTGTAATCCGAGGTGCCAGAAAGCAATTACATGTAGCTAATTACTAAATAATTTATGCAGGCAGTTTAACCAGACGCCAATCTGCAACCTGCCTTCAACTGGGTTTTATGTTTGTCTCGAACTACGTTAATCTCGATGCCTCAGGGCTTCATGACACTAGATAGTCATTTATTACACCGTATTTCTATAATAACTGCCAAAATGTTCACTAGTGTGACAGACCTTTTCATCAGCTTGTTTTGAAAGTTATTGTAATCTTCGGCGGGACACTGAGAAGAAAAAAGCAAAGGGTCTTACAAATGAAATTTGACCAAACAGTAGTGTTGGGTGTAAAACGATGTAAATTACCTTTTGGTCGTAACTAGTTTGTTGGGGATCAGTTTCACAATTAAAGTAATCCATTTCTAGTTATTTCCATTACTGTTCCATTCCATACCATATTGATAAAGTCGATATAAAGTATAAATGAAGTGTTAGTATCAATAAGTCTCTGAGGAATGATTTTGGGACTTTGTGGAGTCTGTACATCATGATAGAAGTGCAGCTTTAAGGGATAAAAAACCCCATTGTGATTGGTCTTTATTTTACAATTTCTTATACATCCACACATAATGTTTCAAAATCAAGTCCTTTGCATTTGACATCAACAAGAAAGGAAGACCTAAACTTGTGGGAAAATAATGTAAACCATAAGAAACTTTTAAAAGTACAAGCTTGAAGAGCCTTAATTTCAGAATTACAATTATCTTACATTCACAGAAATAAAATGCTACTTTTAAAACACCAAGCAATGTATATTACCAGCTCCCAGTTAAACTTCACCTTGCCAGAATGTCAAAATAAAGTCTCTGTGACACAGTATTTGTAATTTTTGAGGTCCTTAGCACCTTTGTGGTAACCTTCCTTTCCAGGGAGATTTTTCAGGTGGAACATATCCCTTGGAATACAACATTCTTTATGGTAATAGTATGAGTACAGCCATCCCTTTACCCCACAGTTCAAGGAAAATACTATATTTGATCACCTAATGTTTTTTTCTTCCTGCACATAATTGTATTTTTCTCTCAGTTTTAATTCTCTACTCCCCTGTGAAGCTTCAGCATCTAGGTCAAGGGTATGGAAGGGAATCAAATTGCTGTGGCTGCTCCATACAACTTATATTACAGTAAAGATACTTTCAAAGACACACTGACTTTCTCTTATAGTTTTGTTTCCATTCCATCTGCCTGATAAACTGCACAAGTAGGATTTATATTTTGTCTAGCACAAAAACATAAAATAATCACTCTAGTTATTCAAACTTTAAAAAAGATTTATAGGGTAGTGTAGAAAACAGTTTGAAGGAGAGTACATGAAAGAACCAAAGACACAGTAAAAACAGTCAGCCTCTGGAGTTACTCACTCAGGTCCTATGCTGTCACTCTGGCCATATAAATGTGATGCTAACGGCCTCTGATCAGACTCTAATGGTATTCATAGTTGCCATGGGTCCTTTCACTGCAATATTATTAAGATCATTTTTATTCATGATCTACCTCAAATTGTCCTTGGAAGAAACAGAAGATTATTGGAGTCTACTGACCCGTAGGTTGTGAATAAACATGAAAAACAATTTATGTTCTGTTTAAAAGTGGGATGGCGTTTAGACCTGCACTTCTGGGATGGGACTGAAAAAAGGGAAAACAAAAAATTGGTTTGAATTAAAAAAATTACAAAAATGATTGATGTTCAGAAGATTTGATCTCTACTATAAAGGTGTGAAAAAAATTAATTTAAATATATTGTTTTATGTATTAATAGCTTGCCATATATTTCCAAAGGGAAGTCAAATCTTTCTGGTATGAAAACTTTTTCATGATCTTGACTATGGAAGTCACAACTAACTTTGTGTTGTCACTGTCAGCTTTTGAGATATCAACTTTTAAACTGTGTCCTGTCCTGTGTTCGGTTTCAAGAAATTTTAAAAAAAAAGTACTGTTTAAAACGCATTCATGTCAAATTGCTTTTTGAACATTCCACTTTTCTGGTTAGAGAGTACCATTAATATTTCAGAATATCACAAAAGATTCAAACAGAGTGCATTAAGAAGACCAGAGTCCTGACATTTAGATAATGCACACACACACACATACAAAAGAAAAAGAAGGCATACACAAAAATGCATACACAATGCATACACTTAAAATGTTTTTTAAGGGAAGGATGTGCAGTAAATTAGTGTACACCTCACGGATTCTGCAGCTCATGTGTACATCCATTTCTGCTACAATGTATTCTTGATATGGTCAAAATAATAAGATGGGAGAATTTTAAATGACAAAGATCATTTGTCTAATAAAGTTTAGGATTTATTTGAATGTTTCTAATAATTTTCTTTATTTTTTAAATATACTCTTTTTAATTGTGAGAGCTGTAGATAACTGCAGCTGTACAACATAGTCAATGTCCATGGAAAATCTTGTTCAAAAAAGTGAATGTTAGATTGTTCTCTTTTTTGGCTTTAAACTGCCTCATGTGCTGTTTTAGGCATCTGTCAGTCTGTCATTGGCTCTAAACGTACAGAGCTGATTGCTTCATATACTCTTTTCTAAGAGTATCTGAAGTGAGTGTTTCAAATAAAATAATTTATCTTTCTTTCAGTTTCACATTCAATTGAATTGCACTTCGTCTTTGCATTCATTGCCATGTATATTTAGTTATGGCACAATGAGCATTTTTCTATCCAAATGAGAGGAGTGCTTGCACCCACTCATGACTAAAGATTGGAGTGGAAATCATGTTTGTGCATGGGCATATTGCTTTATGATGTTTGAGCTTTACAAAATAAAACAGTTTAATGAACATTTTCCTTTATGTTTGTTTTGATTGGTTAAAATAATAGTTGTGCTCATAAGTTTACATACCCTGGCAGAATATGTCATTTTTATTGGGGTTTTTTGGCCAGTTTTCAGTTTTTTTTTCCACTTATGGTTAGTAGTTGAGTGAAACCAATTTTTTGCCAAACAACTTACTCTTTTTATATCCTAATGACAGAAACTACCCAAATGACCCTGAATGAAGTTTACATACTTTGATGATTTTGGCCTGATAACATGCACATAAGTTGACACAAAGAGGTTTGAATGGCTATCAAAGGTAACCATCCTCACTTGTGATCTGTTAGCTTGTAATCGGTGTGTGTGATTAAAAGAGTTCCAACAGACTCTTGCATCTTTCATCCAGTGCTGCACCAATGTTTCTGGATTCTGAGTTATGGAGAAAGCAAAAGAATTGTCCAAGGATCTGCAGGAAAAGGTCATTGAACTGTATAAAGCAAAAGGAATATAAAAAGATATCCAAAGAACTGATAAAGCCATCAGTAGTGTTCAAACTCTAATTAACAAGTAGAAAAATGAGGGATTCTGATGAAACCAAACCACAGGAGGTAGACCAACAAAAACATCAGCCACAACTGCAGGAAAGACTTCAAGCTGTATGTTATGTGGAGATCACTTTTTTTCCTCTCTACTCACCTCTCTGTTCCAATCAGGTGCTAACAGCCTAACAAGGACCAATGTGGAAGAGCTGTCCAACCCTGATTTGTCATTGGCTGCTTCTACACTGAATGGTCCAATCAACCCTTGAGGTCACCTTTTTTAAAGCAGCACACCTGGAAGCTGATGCTTGGAACTTGGAACAGGTATGTGGTGGGAGGATGTGGACCAGGTAAGTTTGGGGTGCCCTATACATTGCCCTCACATAGTTCAATCTGTATAAATAATAAGTTAGAGGTTGTTGCCACCCACTGTGTATATTTTGGTTAGGGAGTTTATTTTTTATTTTTTGGGGGGGTTTCAGAGTATCTCCTGAGATAGGCCTTGGTTTGTTATATTGTTTAATTGATTTGGCACAACCAAATATCCCTTCCTCCACCATAGGTTCCACAGCATTTCCCTCCTTGTGGTGATTCCAATAAATACCATCTTAACCACATACAATGTCTTGTCTCCGGTCTATGGTTGTCAGGTTGCACACACTGTCATCAATGTTAAAGGGGGCAATATGTGGTATTAAGAACTGGGGTGTGTTCATTTTGATCAGTGTCATTTGGGTAATTAATTCCTGTTGTCATTATTATTTAAAAAGAGTAAATACAGTTGTTTGACAATAAATGGCTTCACTCAACCACTAAACATGAGTGAAAGAAAAGTTTTTCTCTTATTCATTTCTCTGAAAAATTTTAAAAAAGAAAATCTGCCAGGTTTTGTAAACTTATGAGCCCAACTGCATGTATGTGCGTACATGCTTTTCATGGCAAACAATTTCAGTCATGAAAACTATTGTGCCTGTTTTTATATATATGGCCCCAGAATGTCTTATTGCAAGAGAAGGATGCAATAGCCCATCACAGTTAAAGACATCAAAGCTTGTGAATTATTTGGTTAATTAATTTGGCCATTTCTTTATTCTCCAAGTGTACATTTAGCACGTTCTGTTCCTCAAGTTCAAGAGAGATCTTCACACATGCAAAGCTCAGTATAAGTAAATAACTAGCAACTCTACATTATAAACTAGAAGCACTCAGAGTGCAGACCTCTGCCAAGCCATTCCAATTTCTTTATTTTTTGCCAATGATTGTGGGCAATATTTTTTTGAGTTAAAAGCTCTAAATTATCCCCATCTCCCCATGAGCAGGTAAATGGATTGTACTTGTTTATTGCTTTTCTAGTCAGGTGACCTCTCAAAGTGCTTTAACATTACATCTCATTCACCCATTCACACACACATTCATACAGAACCTATATTGGTACATACTTGGTGCTACTAGACACATTCATACTCCGGATAGGCACATCAGGAGGCAAGGTAGGGTTCAGTGTCTTGCCCAAGGACACTTTGACATGTAGTCAGGGAATCGAACCGCCGACCTCCTGCTTAGTAGACGACTGCTCTCTCAAGGCCCGGTCACACTGCGTTTTGCGGGCGTATCGGGGGGGGGGGGAAGGAAGAAAAAGGTGCCCCTCAATCCCCCCCCGCTTGTTCGTTTTTTGCGAAGCCCCCAAAACAACACA
>JBBBVU010000010.1:28307580-28338005 GCA_037177055.1 Atherinosoma microstoma
GTAGTGTTTTTGAATTTGTTGTAGTGTTTTTGAATTTGTAATTGTGTTTTTGAATTTGTTGTAGTGTTTTTGAATTTGTTGATGTGGTTTGCACTTCAGGGCCACCGTAGTTGCCAACACAAAAGTTTAAACCAATCAGGTTACTATACTGGTAGCAACGAGGTTTTAGTTGTGATATTTAACAATTTTTTTGTTGTTTCTATAGGGGGTCTTGCTTGGCTGAATGTTTCTCATGACTATGACAGATGGATTTATAGCTTCATCCAGTTATCTGCTAATTATATATATTTCTAAAGTGATTTTTCGAAAGGATTTTTTATGAAGAACTTTCCAGATGCTTCTGTGAAACAAACTATCTGGTGTGTTAGGTTAGTAAAGAAGGGCTTGCAACCTAAAATACATGTATGTCCCCAAATACAATGACCTTTGAAATGTATTCATTGTTGGAGATAGTTATTTAAGATAGAATCATAAAGTGTTATTTGCTTATTTAGTAATATCTAAACATAGCCCACAACATATATTTACTCTATAGGTGTCTTGCAGTCTTTATTGATTGAACGCAGACAGAAACCAAAACTATCTTGGTATTCAAGAGCATTGGGTATTAGTGATTTTGTTAAGCTGCTACAATTACACACTATTTTATTATCTCACCCTTTGAAGGTGATTACTGTTCAAGTGTCACTTTTACAACAAAACAGTTTGATGAGCCACACTGGATCAATACTCCCCAAGTACCTGAGGAGAGTGCAATGGACTAAACACTCTCATTTGTAACTGTTTTATAATGCCTCCCAATGACGGCCTTGGAAGATCATCCTATTGATCCAATGAAAAAAGGGATCTGCAATTTTCACCTGAATGGGAAAGGTCCTGACAATCAAAGTACAACAGAGTAAACACACAGGGAGGAATATACAAAAGCGAACTTGTACCTCCAAACAAAGCCAAAGGGACACTTACGCAGGCCATCCATTGTGAAGCACAAACCGCTGCGAGCTATTACAAGTGCAAATGAGCCATTGTTCTCACTTAGAGCAGGCTTGTGTTTTAAATAGAACCTGCAGATACGTTCTGGTCCAATGCAGTGGAAGTGTACAATGCAACTCTCCAATCCTCCCCATCCTGTTTGCACAGCAACAATTGCGCTTCATGAAATTCAACATTTGTCCTTTACTGTTTTGGGTTTTTTTTAATCGCTCTTTTATTTTTTTTTAACCTTTTTTCCTCTTCCTCTACAGTCCCTGTAGGTGTATTTATGTAGGTTGAACAGCATTGGAGAAGTGATTGAAAAGCTGTCCTGTAGATCAGTGTGGTTTGTGGGGCCTGTCCATGCTCTAATCCATCGTGCCGCTCCAACACACAAGTAGAATATCAAGCAGGCAATCCCCAAGGAAGGGAAGTGGAAAAGATGTGAAGGAGAGAAAGGTAGAGGGAAGAGACACAGAGGAAAAGTGAAGTGAGAGGAGGGAGAAAGTGTAAGAGAGGACAAACATCAGGATTAAAAATGGAGAGTGAGAAAACAAATGGACGGTGGGGAAAGTTGGAACAGAAAATGAAATAAAAGAGACAGAAAAAAAGTAGAGGGAAGGAGGTTGGGAAATTTTAACATGGGCCTTTCAGCAGTGTAAGGGAGGGAGAAAGGCAATTCCTGCAGTCTCACTCCACTACTTTTCTTCATTTGGGTCTGATTAACTCTGATAATGTATCTGTGTCATTATGTTGCCAATAAACAAAAGGGGTGGGTATCACAAAGTGAATGGGGTAATGGGATCCTGGTCTGCCTTCTAGAATAAGCTCAGGTTAAAAAGGAAAACAAGCAAAAAATATTTTCAAAGTCAGGATTCGTCTAGACACCATTCAGGCTGATGCTCACAGAGTCAAGTAATTGATTATCTTTACATTTGAAGAAAGACTGCATGAAACTCAAGTGTTTGCTTTCATTCTTTGCATGGTTGCTCACCATATCATATATCTGAGTTTATAAATCTAAACCAACACCAGTCCTTTAATGTACCGGTTACACATATGAGCCATGCCTTATGCTGTAAAAAATCTTCATCACGCATCACTGCAGTGCAGCTAAGCTCTGCTTCACATCCCCTCACCCTATAAACTGCAGCAGGAAGTTTATGTAGGACACTGAATGGTGATGTTTCCTCACTAAGTTCATGCTTTTAACGGAAGAGGTTATCCTTAGCTTGTTTTGTGTAGATGGCACTGAACAGCAGGCACCCCAAAGAGCAGCGGTAATGAAAGTCAGGCTGAGGTTGGTCTCTGCACTGACAGGTTTATAAATGGCTTTCCAATGTGATGTATGTTCACTGAACTTTAGGACAGCTTATGGCTTTGTGCTTTGCAGCAAAATGTGATTTTTAGTTTTGACTCTTGTGCTGTTCTCTAAGATACGGTGTCATCCTTTTGTGTGATTTACAGACGGAGCACTTCACACTTTATCCAGTGCTCATTTTTCACAGAGTAGGGCTCACAAAGTGCACAAGCCACTGTAAAAATCCCTGTTTGTCTGAAGACCAAGGACCAAGTCAAAATCTGTGCAGGATGTATTTAAGTGTTGTCTTGGAAACAGACTATTTAGATCAAAGCTGCACAGCAGTTACACCATGCTATGATATTTTAACTTTGATAATTAAATTTCACATAAAAATTGATATAATTTTTCATTATGGAAGTATGCGTTTGTACAGAGCTGTACAAGATCCACAGAGCAGCAGTATTGATTGGGCAGAAAAGTGTATTCTGCATTACTGCATCAGATGTAACGTGCATTGTTCATTAGTACAAATAGCTAGTAATATCAGTGTGAGCTGTTAACGTGGTGTCCAACTCACAATTTTTAATCTTAGTTTGAACCACTTTTATTATGCTGCACAACTAAGCCCGAATGGCAGTGGCCAAATTTAAGGACAGTATGAAATATTTATTCACTTTACATAAATCTTTAATTCAAATTGTGACTTCATTCTAAATTGAGGTATATTATACACATTATAGTAATGTGGGTTCCCTCAAAATCAAAGAGCAAAAAGTCCTTATCCATTCCCAGTGACTAATATTGAAAATAAACAAGAATGATCTTCAAATATCTTAAAACACTTATACAAAGACAATGTGCCATCAAAAGTAAATTTCCATCTCCAGCCACTTACCGCAATAATACACTTGTTTCTGACCTTAAAACTCTGTGCTGACTCATTTTGATGGCACGCTGACATTCATCACATACATTCCTGGAGTCACCATTGCCCTGCAGCATCCCCAGGCAGAGGAACTGCAATTCACAACTTATTTTCCAGCCCGGGTTATCATGTGACAGCTGTGTTTTCCTTAACAGCACCATGGCATGTGACCCACACTGTGGCTGATTCAACAAAAAAAAACAAAAAAAATCACAAGATCACATTATTGAAGCAATCAAGGAATAGAGATTAAAAGTGACGGAGCAAGAATCAACACCGGACAGACTTTTACTTGCTGGAGAGAGCTCAGAGAAGAGAAAGGGTGCAAGATGGATTCTGAATTAGCTTTCATTAGGGGACACCAAAGTGCAACAATCTGCCATAGTTCAGTATTGTTGCTTTAACAGCAACACTATAAACCTGGGATCACCAATCCCGGACCTCTTGGGCAACTGTTCTGCAGGTTTGAAATGTTTCCCTGCTGCAACAGACCTGATTAAAACTAAATGATTCTCCAACAGCATGTGTCAAGTTCTGCACATGCTTTTTAATGAACCATTAATTTGAGTCAGGGGTGCTCCAGCAGGGAAATGTATAAAACCTGCAGGACAGTGGCCCAAAAGGTCCAGAGTTGGTGATCTCTGCTACAGACCCTATAGCTGTTTGACAATCAAGAGAGGGGGATCGTATAATGTCCTGTTCACACCCATCATAGCCTGTAAGTGCAGCTTGAATGGACATCAACTCATCATCTTGACTTACCTTCACTATCTATCACCAACGTATACTGTCGGTGCACTTTGCCATTTTCTACTGAATGAAAAATTCCAAATAAACAGTGCAAATTGTATAAATAATCACCTCTACAACATGAAGAAGAGAAACATACTATACAGGACAAATAGCTTCACATACACACCAACCGAATAAATGTTTGCCTCCCACTTGCAGTATCATTTTTCAAATGCAATTTGAATAAGAATGTTATCATAAAGCATTTAACAAATTGTATGTGCATGTTAATTTATGTGGTTTTAGTTAGACCTTTCTTTCACAACCAAGTCCAACAGTCAAGATCATTACAGTCATCTTATGTAGCACTGTTAAGCATGTTTTTAGAATGCTAAATCTATAACAACAAAGGCATTTTTTAAATGTTATAAAGGACCTTCAGAAAAACTGGTAACATCTCTATGAAGCAGAGTGCAAAATAATCAACACCATTAAGGCTCTCCCTTAGAGATAGGGTGCGAAGCTTGGTCATCTGGAAGGGGTTCAGAGTAGAGCTGCTGCTCCTTCATAATGACATGAGGTGGCTCGGGCATCTGGTTAGGATGCCTCTTGGAGGCTTCCCTGGGGGGAGGTTGAGGCACCTACCACCAGGAAAATGCCTTGTGGGATACTGAAGACATGCTGAAGGGATTATGTCTCTCAGCTGGCCTGGAGATGTCTTGGGATTCCCTCAGGGAAGCTTGAAGAAGTGTCTGGGAAGGGGGAAGTGTAGGCCTCTCTGCTGAGGCGACTGTCCTGTGACCTGACCGTGGAGAAGCAGAGGATGGATGGATGGATGGATGGATGCATAAACCACAGGTCACAGTTGGGGGAGTACTATGGGACAGGGATAATCATGCATCTCAACCATTAAGAGTATTTTGGGTGGACACACATGAACCAGTGTCATTTCCTTCGTCTCCACCAATAATCTGCTTTGTTCCTGGGGAAAGAACAACCTGATCTCACAAAAATACAGAAAATAAGCATCAAGTTATTTAAACACCCTCCACTTGTTTACGTGTTGGTGGCACGTAAATGATCAAAATTACGTGCTGGGCCCAAGAAAATGAGGCCAATGTAAAGTAAATGGGGAACTTTTTCGTGACATCTACATGACTTGGTTCCACAAAAAGGCTTCATTTTACAATTCCAAATGCAAAAAAATTGTTTTTGATATCTTTATTTAATTTTATATGTGGTTAGGCTCGTCGCACAAATGGTTCATGTGACTTCTAGCAAAATAATTTGTGGATATTCACACATATCTTATAACATCTTGAGCATATCACGGCTGATGAATTTATCGTGTTGTCTGCCAGACTTTTCTGGTTCTGAAACAACAAAAAGGGCAGAATATGCTGGGAAATACCCCTAACCCTATTCTAAATAGCCTATATTTATCGTAATTTCACATTTTCTCTTTTTTTTTACACAGCCAGATGATTTTGGATCAAGCATGGACACAGAATCTGTTTCGATTACATAATTGAAATGATCGTTTTATTCTCCTGTTATCAATTCACCTCGATAAGAAGAAATCGTAACATATAAAAGCCAGATGCTGCATCATCAGATCATTATCTTCAACTTGTCTGGGTCAAATCGCGGGGCGACAGCTAAAACTTTCCTGATCCGGTGACGTGTCTTCCTGTTTGCCAGGAATTCCAGTTACGTCATCCCTCCAGGTATTTCCTCAAACAGTCCTGCCAGTGGGCCGTGTCAGTAACACTTCATCTGGTGCAGAAGACAACCTGACGAGATGTTGCCCACATAAAGTAGCCGACATTAAACACACTTGACAGTCATAATCAGCAAAACATATTAAGCCATGTTTAGTTTAACGTGAAGTCTTTCTGCTCATTTTTCTCCTCTTCCGATTGGCCGCTGTTGGTGGGGGCGAATATCTTAAATAAACACACATAATTACTTTTTCTCTCCACCGATCATTTAGTTAGGCTGCTGAGTAACGGACATTTCTGCTGTAAGATGTTTAAAATATGAAGTGTGTTTTTACAAACCTCTCTCAAGTGGAAAAACCGGAAGGACTACAGCCTGCGCCCACTTCCTGTTAGCTTAATAAAAGATTATAAGCTATATCTCAAATAAATCCATCATATTTACTCAACAAGTATCATCTAGCAGTATTGAAATCACTAGTTCAGCGATCTAGGCTACATAACCGATGTACTGTTTTAGCTAGTTTTTAACGAACTACAATCATTGCGCTGATATAAATAATTGTAGTTTTTGCAAAAAAATAGCAGTTTTGCATCAAATTTCAAATATTAGATTAATAATCGACCAGAACGTTTAAAGGGGTGGTAAATGCAACTGTGGATCCGGATGTTAATAATTGTTAAATGGATGAAAATGTATTTTATCCATAGATTTATTATGTATTTTGTATTTTGTATTATGTATTTTGTATTTTGTATGTATTTTTACTCAAATGTAATTTGAGTAAAAGTTACGTAGTTACTTACATTATTTATATCATGACGGCATATTTTGCTTAACGAGGATGGTTTTAACTAAACAATGAATATAATGTTTGGGATACACAGAAAAAAGCAAATGGCGTTACACTGAACGTCACCGAAGTAGACTGGCAGCGGAGATCCGTGGCGTTGGGAATAATGCCGTACAGCACAGACAGACAGACCCCTCATCTGGGGGATTAGGTCAAAGCCGGCAGCTTGCAGCTGAACATGCTCCTGCGACTGACCAGGGGTCAGTTTTTCTGCCACTGACACCAGAGAGTCCAGCTCTGTGCCCAGCCCTCCTTACCAGTATGTCCAATCGTCCGGCATCCTCCAACAAACCACAGCAGAAGAGAGAACAGTCGACACAGCAGACTGGTAAAACATCACTAGGAGTTTTTTGGAGATGTTTAAGGAACTACAGATGACTCCAGTGAATGCTTTCTGTGTTGTCAGACCAGTCCAGTTTGTCATCCAGCTGCAGTCCCTGGTATTTACTGGTCTTGACCACCTCCATGTTATTTTAATCATTACCCACCACAAGTAATTACCTAATAATTATGCAATGTCTGATTATAGGATATATATTATTTAAACAATTTAACAACTTCCTTTTTTATAAGAATCACAATTAAGCACGTTCCTTCATTGAATTTTTAACTGACGATAAATGATCAAATGCTGGGTGTGTTTTAGTCTTGTGCAGTATGATATGAGTCTCCTTCCACCAAGCCTTGGCTCACATCCACCGGAGGTTTTGTTGAAAGCTTAGCTATTTAAAAGCTCTGTAACAGACAAATGCATCTGTGACTGAGGCGTATTGATGTTAGCCTGCTCCCTGATGTGTCACCTGTGACCAAAAGAGAAAGACCAACAAAGGCAGCATCTGAAGTTGTAGATTCTATTCAATATTTGGTATAATTGTGGCACTAGTCTTTTGAACTGTTCTGCAGAAGAAAAAGTAGCTAAAGAATGAAAAGCTTTTTGTTCCAATGTCCAGTGCACATATGAATCTTGTTCCCATCTTCCTCTGCAAGTCATGAAGTACACAAAACTTCCATCTTCTTGGATATTAAAAGCAAGTGTTGGCTAGTACATGAAGTTAAATCAATACCACAAATACTTTAGAACTCATGGAAAACCCTTTTTTTTAATAGTCTGGGGATTTGAAAAGCAAGTTAGTGAGAATGTGTCTTTTAGGGATGGTACCAACTTTGAGAAAAAAAAATCAGATAGCCAGTATGTCTGAAAGCTCTGCAAGTGAACATTTACTGGCATTCATAGCTGTGTGCTGCAGGGTCTTTTTAGTCAGACTATGAAAAAAAAAGCCTATGAATCTTTTTCTGTGTGCAAGCAAATCAGATCAGACTAGATAATACTCCATCAAAACAAACCATTTCAGAAATGTTATCAACATTGAATTTTGTTAGTCTTTTTCGTTTTTTTTCTTATTATCTGAGGTATAAATCTGAACTTTTTAACTCTTACATAGTATGGGCATCAAAATTGTATTTCTGCCTATATATATATGCCTATATGTGGCATTTATTTTCTTCATGTCATTCATATTTTGATACATAAAGCCTCTTAGTTAATATGAACATTGCCAAGATTTTTGTCTCCTTTTCTTGCCACTATTTGTCCGTTCAAGATTTGGGAAAATGAGACATTTAAAATCCTTTTTTTTATAAATGTTTGTGTCTAGTTTGTCTAAAAAATGGAATAACAATTTTGGGCCTGACTATTTATTGTCTGTAAATTTCTGTCAATCACATCTTTCAAAATGTTTATGTTTGCACATTTATTTATTTGCTCTTATAGAGCTCCTTTGTATTAGTCATACAACACATAGTACACCTGATGTACTATGTGTCCTTTGCCATTTTTCCTTCACTATCATTATTGTCTTCATCTTTATTCAAAAAGAGGAGGACATCAACGGCTGAAACCGAAGCTTCTCGGTCACCATGAACTTGTCCTTCTTAAAAACTGGCAACTCAAGCAGGTTTAGCATGAAAATAAGGATTTGAACTGGCTGGAACACAAAAAAGCAATTACTCCTTCCCTCTTCGGATGTGATATGTGGCTCTTATGTGATAGGTAGTTCTTTTTCTCCAAATTTGCAAATTTTGCATGGATATGCTTTTAGGGTATGTCATGACTTACTTCAAGGTCAGTAGCTACTACTGTTGCTCTTAAATAGAGACATTTATTATAATTACTGTCTCTTACCAAGTGTTAAATACACACTGATTTTCCCAACAAAAAACTCCTGAATACTGTTTTTTTCTTTTCTTTTGCTTTGCATGGGGAGGCATGCAGCAGCATCTGCTATTTAACCCTATAAAGCCAAATATATCATATTTTATACATACAGTTTCCAAGACATTTTGCATCACTTTATGGTAAAAACCTGTTGTAAACAATCTGATACTAGTTTTCTGCCCCCTAATGGATACCAGGAAGCATATGACTACACTACAATAATTTTGAAATGTCAAATGGTAATAAATGATAGATATACCAAAAAAGACATTGTTAATTTTTTTCCACATTTTTTAAAAGGGCCAAATAAAGACTTCAGATTAAAAACATTTGACTTTTCTCAGCACTTTTTCTTGGCTTGGGCTTTAAATGGTTAAGCAATCAAGCAAACTGCACATTCCCAATGAACATGAGTTGTGTAAAGTAAACAGCCTTTGAAATAAAATTTCCTTTGCAAACATGTGCAACAGATGAACAGATCTTGATTAACTGCAAGAAACCTTGACCACTTTCTCAGGCAAAATGGACTAACTGGAGAGACAAGACATCAATAGATGTACGTAGTAGATTTTTTCTGCTCAGTAACAGCTGATCTAAATACATTTGAACACATTCAAAGCTAGCATTAAAAAACTTTATATAGATACATACATATTAGATACACACCGATGCATGTAACTAATATGCCACTATGCTCCATCTTGTATAAGTATCAGATCAAGGCAGGAATAATTGGCGAGGCAATGCACAAAACTGCTGCTTTTTCATTCAGTCTAGATTCACATCAGAATCTCTTTTGATCCTGACATGAGTAAGGAGAAATAGAATTAAAGAGTTTCTCTTTTTGAATAACTGAGTAAGAGGGAGTTCACCTCTTATCAAAAATATCCTGACAGCTCTAATGAGGTTCAGGATTTATCTAGAGAGGGGCTGGTTTATTACAAATAAGTCTGAAATATAAACGTGCAATCTGCATGTAGCTGCCTGCTGGTCACGTAGAAGGACACAGAACATTGTCTACCATCAAATCCTGACTGATCCAGTGTTAATGAAGTTACCGCTTCTGTGCCCTGTGCATAAATTCACACATCACTTTCAAATGAAAGAAGCACTTGTTTCTGCTGCTGTGTGATGCTGCATGTATTCATTATATACAAAAGGAAGACTTGGATGTAAAGGCAGCTGGGGTCAACAAGCGCATCTCCAGTGGATGTACTGGAGTCCTACTTCAGTGTTCCACATTTGCCTGTGAGACATTAATGGCTGCAATGTCACAGGCATTTCAATGCATAATACAACTGATGAAATAAGAGGGAGTAGTAAAAGCAGCACAATACATGAACTGATTGATGATGTTGAGGAGCTCTGTGTGTTTACAATCTGTTGACTAATGACATGCAAATTAATCTTTAAGGTGTTTCCTTCTCTCTACTCTGTCCTTTGTATTTTGTGCTGCCACTTTATCCCAACAGGTTGAGATAGATTGCTGGTCTCACTGGGCCTGGCTCTGTAATAGATTTCTGACCCCAGGAACCAACTATCGGGTTCCATGACTCTTGTGAAGTCTTTAAGGACAACTGCTGTAGTTCTGTATTTTAAAGTATTCTTACTTTTACATGACAATCAACATATGCTCGTTCATATTTTTTAACCTATTTCACCTTAGGATTATGAATGGTAATGCATTATTTTTAGTGGGTCATGGCTGGTTAAAAATGCAGCGATAAAGGGTGGATTGAACTGTTTTCAATGGGTTGTGGATCAGGCATAATGGGTGCCAAGAGAGACATCTTACCTTTTAATATAGACATAATCCATTCAATCGCCTCCAGTCTTCACTTCAAATTACTCCATTCTTCAAAGGTGTTTTGTGCAACTTTAGTTCATCAGCTAGATTTTTCATAGATTTTTATCCAGACACACATCATGTAACAGGTCTTCACAGGTGCACCATGTTGGTGAGTGATCCATATTAAACTACATGAGCTCTAATTTGCAATGTGAATTGATTCTTTGCCAAGTACTTATTAAAGGCTACATTTACAGTGCATTAACATCTAATTACACACAGTCAATGGACTCAACAAGAGCCACCAGGCAGCACATGCTTTTAAAAGAAAAAGAAAATTGTCAGTGTATTTAATTTTTTTTTAATGTTAGTCCCACCATTGTCTTTTAGCTATAGCAAAATCCATTAGTGAAAAGTCATGCTGCTCCTGCGCCACTCAGATTTTCTGCCCATTTATAGTGATAGAGTAGCTTGAGTCTGTATTTTTTGTTTTCTTGGTGACCAAGCAACTACATTTGGTCCTGTGGGATTTCAACTTAATGAACCTCATTGATTTGTTCATTGATTTGTGTTGAGAGCTAGCAACAAGACAGAGAGAGGTGTTTTGACACTGGGAAAATGTGTATTATTGCAGAGGAGTGGCCTATTGGCTGTAAATGTTGTATAACAGTGCAGTGTTGCCTAGAAAATATGAATTCTTATCTCTCTGTATGGACTATACTCAACTAAAATATATCACCTAAATGCTATGGTGTCCGATTAAACAGGCTACACCACTTATTAAAAGTTTTTGCATGGATTCAGTTAAACAAAAATGTCAGCTAATTCAGTTGAAACAGTGACCATCATCCATAAATATACATATTGCAGATATCACGGCATATTTATTTACATTGTAGCTATCAGAGCACCTTTAGGAGCAAGTCTACCTGCTGAGGGGAGCTTGAATTTGATTTATTTTTTTAAAAACACCAACAAGAGGTCAGCTGTCCCATGAGTCTGTGTTCTGTAATGTGAATACAATGCTGCTCAATTAATTTATTTCTTGTTACTAAATAGAAATGATGGCACTATGGAACCATGTTAGCAATGGTTGATTTTTAACTGTATTAGTTCAAAAGAAATCAACAAAAAATTCATCTAACCTGACACACAAGTGGATGGAAACATAAGCAGTAAAATGTATTTAAGATTTGTTCAAATAAGAGCAACTACTACATCTAACTGTATGACACATCTATAGATACTGCTCCTAGTATTTAACTGCAAATTGTTAACTTTCCTGGTAGAAGGTAGCAAATCCATGCTCATGCGATAGCAGGTGAGATATTTAAGGTCATACATTTTTATGGATGGTGGAGCACACGCTTGCTGTAATGAGCAATAATAGATATATGTTTTACTGAACACGATCTTTTTCAGCCCTGATTGGTGTTCTATGTTCACAGCTTTTGGAATCATGGAATGATTTACTGCTGCCATGTGTTGTGCATAAATTGTTCCGTTCACTATGACACATAAGTGAACAGAGCAAGCACACTATGGCTCTAGCGTGCAGTGGCTAGATATGGGAGAATAAATATGGGCTGTGATAGTGTTGCTTCTGTGACTGCTCTGTCAACTTTTCATATTTTAAATCATGAGCTGTTTGTGACATTTCCCCACGCACCTTTCTCCTTTCATTTTCTGCAGGACCGGAAAACTGACAGCAAAAAACACCAACAGCACTCTTCCTTAAGTGGATTTATTTATGATTAATGAATAAATGACTACTCTGTGGTCAACTGTCAACATGACACTCTAACTGTATATTCAAGGATGTGACGATATAGGACAGATAGCCATTCTGGACTTTTCCAGAATGCCGAGATGGCCAAGTGGCAGATGGCAAATGTAGAATTTAGCTCTATTTAATGCATCAGAATTTAACACCATTACGTATCTATTCATAAATCCAAAATCAGATTGTCCTCCATTTCAACAATGATAGTGCATATTCTTCACATCATGCAACCCGAATGGAAACGTTTTTATTTAATCTGAGAAACGGATAAAATTAAAAAAAATTCCCACCGGGGATGTGTCTTGATTGACAGAAACGCTTGTACACGGGCAAGAAAAAGAACCAATTCAAGAGTATATTTCTACCTTTACTGCGTAAAAAGATGTAGGCAGAATACAAACCTCTATACAATTTAGTTTCATTTCAAGCTTCTACTGTAATGGCCAGAGAACAGAGCGGATGTGTACCTCACACTGCTACTCTGATGAAAGAAATAGAGGTAATTTGGTTGACTATGCAGCTCTGATATCAAAGCTCTACTTGAGCTGTAAATGTAGAATCCAGTATGTATCACACTGTCAGCCTGTCAGACCCAAATACATATCTTACACATGTTTCTCATTGCATAGGGAGGCAGGTTTGAACATACGTGTCAGTGTAGACTCTGCACACAGGGAAGAGAGAAAGAGAGAGAGAGAGAGAGAGAGAGAGAGAAAGAGAGCAAGCATCTTTTGGCCCCAGGCAAGTTTACTTTAAGTACGTCAGAGGTTGACATTGCTAAAGCAGCAGCTAGATTGTTTCTACTTAACAGAAGTGAGACTGTATGTTAAAATCAATTTTTTATTTGTGATGAAAATAGAATTTAATATGATTTGGCAGTGGTAATGTTTTCTATTTATTTGTGTTATTTGAAGAAGCACTATGGATCTTGCTCTATGCCAGGGGTGTCCAGCTCTGGTCCTCGAGTGTGGTGGCCGACAGGTGCAAACATTTTTCATGTACAAAAACGCGCTGCAAAAACAGGAAAGCGCTGCATAAACAAAAACAACTGCAAGAACAAAACACTACATTAACGGAAACATCTACATGAAGAAAACGCTGCATGAACAAAAACAACAAGAAGAAAACGCTGCATTAACGAAAACAACTGCAAAAAGAAAACGCTGCATATTCATTCACACAACGGAAGTGCTCCGGGCCTCTAAGGGACAGCAGTGAGTTTTCACCCGGTGAGAAGAACAAAAGTACTACATCAAATCGGTGTATCATTTGTTGTTTCAAAATGTAATTAAAAAACCAACACTTTTTATTTTAAGTTAGGATTTAAAGAAGTTAAACTAGAAAAATGACCCACAGACAGAAATTGATTTTAATATTTAATTTGTTTATTGATCACAACGGCGAGACAAGAGACAAAACGCTTGGTTTTATAGTTTCCTTTAACCTGTGTGGTGAATGTGGAAACGCACCACTATGACGGGGCATTGCTGTGAAAGCAGCCTGCAGCCTGACTGGGCTCCGTCAGTCCAGGAGAGACGAGAATGGAGCAACATGTTGTCGTCCCGCAAAGTTCCGACCAGCAGTGGTCAGGGTCCATAAAGGTTAAATCTCCATCCTTCAGATGCCTCTATGATGGACATGCCATTATCTCTATCACATTTCACCATCAACGGCCATTTCTTGCAATAATATGACAGCTGTGGCCGACCGAGCTGCAGATGCTGAAGCCAGATCCGGTTACCTTGGCAACGCGTCTCAACAAGAGATGTTAAATAGTCCGCTCATCCGCTTCTTGTGAAATACATACAGTGACGTCGCTGTATGTTCTGACTTTCTGTTGCCACGCATTTGATGGTGAAATGTGATACAGATACTGGCATGTCCATCATAGTGGCATCTGAAGGACTGAGAGTCAACGTTATTGGACTCTGACCACTGCTGGTCGGGACGTTGCGGGATGACAACTCGTTGCTCCATTCTCACTTCTCCTGGACTGACGGAGCCAAGTCAGGATGCTTTCCCAGCGCTGCATCACATCTCCACATTCACCACACAGGTAAAGGAAACTATATAACCAAGCGTTTTGTCTCTTGTCTCGCCGTTGTGATCAATAAACTAATTAAATATGAAAATCAATTTCTGTCTGTGGGTCGTTTTTCTAGTTTAACTTCTTTAAATCCTAACTTAAAATCAAAAGTATTTGTTTTTTAATTGAATTTTAAAAGAACAAATGATACACCAATTTGATGTAGTACTTCTATTCTTCTCACCGGGTGAAAACTCATTGCTGCCCCCTAGAGGCCCGGAGCACTTCTGTTGTGTGAGTGAATATGCAGCTTTTTCTTTTTGCAGTTGTTTTCGTTAATGCAGCGTTTTCTTCTTGTTGTTTTTGTTCATGCAGCGTTTTCTTCATGAAGATGTTTCCGTTAATGTAGCATTTTCTTCTTGCAGTTGTTTTTGTTTATGCAGCGTTTTCCTGTTTTTGCAGCGCGTTTTTGTATATGAAGAGCGTTTGCACCTGTCGGCCACCGCACTCGAGGGCCACAATCCTGCAGATTTTCAATGATTCCCTGCTCCAACACACCTGACTCAAGGTCATTGTGCAGAACTTCATAGGCTGATGGATCCATTTTATATGAGTGCCTTGGAGCAGGGAAACATTGAAAACTTGCAGGACAGCGGCCCGGACCGACTTTTCTCTCTTTATTTTCCGCTCTTCCTCTGATAATGTCCTTTTGCGCTTCTTTGATGAATCAGCCATGGTGCGCGTTCGTAACGGCCGGAGCGCTGTGATCCAGCTGCTATCGTGTGACACAGTACATAAAGCGAAACTCAACTGTAATGTGACTCAGCGTAAAGGAGCAAAAGTTGTGAAGTGCAGTTTCTTCGCCTTGGGAGGTTGCTGGGTAATAACGGCTCCAGGAATGCATATTGAATGTGACTGTACCCTCAAAAAGAGTCAGATAGGGATATTTTATGGTCAGAAAGTTACATAGTGCTACTTTAAACAGACTTAGCCGGTATTGAGCTGTTGTTTCAATATTTGATGATTTCCAGTCAAGTTATTCAAACTGTAATTAGGTACAAGCGTTAGCGGAGTCTATAGTTTTTTAGTTACCTGATTGAATGGTGAGCATGTGGTTATGATATATCCAACGACATTGTACTAAATATGACTTTTAACTTTTAAAGGTTAGCTCTTAACTTCTTCGCTTTCTATTTCACAACATTCTGACATTGTAAGTTATAAAGTTATAATGATATATTATTATTACCATCTTATCATTAATTTGTTCTTATATTCACACAGACGAAATATAGAAAATTCTGGTTTTAGAATATTTCAGCTTCAAACAGACATCCAGTGGTACATAATTGTATAATTTAATGTTTAATCTAACAACATTATATGGCAGGGACAAGTAGGGCCCAGGTGGGGATTGAACCCACAACCTCCGGGTGAAAGTCATGCCAGTCAGCCAAAGGGATATCCCTGTGACCAAGTAGCCAGGGTGCATCATCAATCAGAGGCATAGTGACAGGACCACACTGTCACAAATATATCAAATATTCCAACAAAAGTAAAACCATCCAAAACTGATTTATTTGTCATCGCTCAAAATGATTAAAGTTGTAAATTTGGTTTTATCATTTCAAATACAAATGTGCCGCATAGAAGAAAGCTTGAGCTGAGCAACAGCGCTACATAATGGCAGAAATGGCATACAGCGGTTTAACAAAAAGGACATAATGGTTTTGTCAAAAAGGATACTATGTAACTTTTGGCAACTAGGGGTCCTAAACCTGTAATTTCCCCCAAAATTAAACTTTTGACCCAAGTGGCCCGTGGGAAGTCACAGGTTTTGCCCCCTAGTGGCCGGAAGTTACACAGTATCCCTGCTTCTTTTTTTTTTTAAAGAAACCCTTGAGATTCCCACACTTGTCATCAGACGTTCTTGACAGGGCTGCAGCTTCTCTTCAACATTCTGTTCTGTTGGCTTGCAGTGACTTATTTTTTTTTTTTGGAGGGGGGGGATTGGTTTTTAAGGATATATGAACAGTATACTGCAATTTCCACACATTTTGCATATAAAAAGGAGCTATACATGAATGAAAAACACAGTAAAAGACACACATGGTCATCCAATACCTATCTTGTCACCATTAGCGGCAGTAAATAACCTATTTAAATCCCCAGCGCTGTTGGGTAGGATTGCCTTTTGTGAGAATGATATCGGCCTCATAGAGAGAGGAATGCAGAAGCCATGATTTTAAAGATGAAATCACTCAAAAGGAACACTGGGTATAAGCACACAGCTCAGCGCAATGCGGGCTGACTGCAGCCGAAAATTGGCAAGTGACCCTTGAGACAGGTCAGTCCCAATTCACAGACAGCAAATTGTGTGGAAGGCATTGATTAATGGCGAAGACACAACTCGTTATGGCCTTGTGGTGTCATCCTTTGCCTCTTCCTCACTATCCACATCCCTGTCTTATAGCTGAAATTAGACTAGTGGCTAAAACAACTGTTCAGTGATTGATCTTAGAATGTAATTAATGGCACCATTCAAGTCTAATTTGTGAGAAAGTATCAGCTTATAATACAATAGAATAAAGGCAACTGAGGTGGATCCTAAAATAGATTTGACTGCTTACAGTTTACAGCACTAATCAAGTCCATGTTCTATTTAGCAAAATGGATTTTGTTTGATTCCACTAAAAACATTTCTGACATTTTGTATATGGAACTGAAAGACTGAAGATAAATTGAGATATATGATAATTCATTGTAAAAAATGTAGTTATTGCAAAATGTTCTTGCTTATGTTACTTCATTTTGTTTATCATTATGGTCCTGAGGTTATTTCATTTATTTGAAGAGAATAAATGAAATAAAGTTAGATTTTCTTAAATTTCCAAAACTGTGGTTAATAATTTATTTGGTCAGATTTTCAAGACTTTCAACAGTGTTTTTAACCATATCTTCAGACTGAACTTCCTGGGATCTGTTCCAGAAAGGAGGTTCAACTAACTCTGAGTCTAGTCAGAAACTCTGTGTTAACTTATTCTGAGCAGAGAAACTCTTGAGTTTTCGGTTCCAGAACAGCTGCTGCGAGTCGGTCCAATCAACTCTGAATATCTTTACCCACAGTTGGGAACCACAACAAAAAACATCATCAATAGAGCACCGATACCTGGATTCACCATGGCAACCACTGACAAAAAGCTAGTTATTTCACCCGAATGGAGTGAGAGGTTCTAATTGCAGTATATGGGCCATACAAAAAGATATTTTATAAAGAAGAGAACACTGCTGCTGCTAAGGAGAGCGAAGCATCATGGAAGAAAACTGCTGCCTGAGTTAATGTGAAAGGTGGAATCTACTAGTGGTTTATCGACTAAATATTTAACTAAAACTGAAGCAGGTGGGTTAAAATATTAGTGGATAGAACAAAATCTTAGTTTTTCGTAGGTTCAATTCTACTGAGGAAAAACACATGTGTTGTAGGTAACTGCAGAGGAAATATTAAGATAGCTTTTAGAATGTATTGTACTGGACCATGATTGCACATTTCTTATGTCTATTTCACACTCGGTGATGCACAAAATAATCATTCAGTGGCTATTTCTACATCTAGTGATTTAAACCCCCCACAAATGCTCCTTTAATTCATACAGTTCATGCCCTCTCACCTAATATTCAGATTTTACTGTATACACACATACACAGATATATATCTCTATATATGCATGTAGACTAAGACTAATCTCCTTCATGGGAGGGTAAGAGGGTGGTGATGAGATACCGTCTGCTGGGATACAGAGAGGCTGACAGTAGATCTCTACCCATCACATGTCTATGGAATTATGATTTTAAACGTGTGACGACTTTCCTCATGACTCGACAACCCGTTGTCTTTCTAAAATGTTCTGTGTTGTCAACGTTATAAAGAAAGGTCCAATTTACAAAATTAATTATTTAAAAATGATTGCCGTGTAAAGTACAAATCTTGCTGTGACGTCATCTCATTTCCACGGTGTGTCGTGTTGGATATGTAAGGCCTGAGAATCCAGGTGACTGCAAAATAGTACAGTTTGAGGAAATGTTGAGCAGGAAATAATAACACGTCTGTTCAAGTTCTGAAACATCCTCTCCCTATGTAAATCATTGTGTTTTAATTCAGCTTCTAAATGTCTGGAATCATGTCTGACAGATGCACGTGAGCAGGTTCACTTCAAGTAATCAGTTACCATAGTAGCAAACTCGGGGTAAGCGCTCTCCGGAACAGAAAACCCAGAGTTTCCCTCACTCAGGGTTAACATACTCAGAGTTTCAACATAACCCGTTTATTGGAACAGGCCCAGGTGAATTGTTTTTAACCTGAACATTACAGTGGTATGAACAGGCAGTGCTGTTTATGACAACATACTGTGCCCAACTGAGATACACTTTTTTCCCTCTTTGGCTTCAGAAGAAAACCAAAAGCCCTCAAAAAATCAATAACAAGATTGCACAAAAGTCAATGTTGCACAGCAAAGCTTTAAAATCTATAAACAGACATTTGTTTTTTGACATTGGAAAGAGCTTAAAGCTGTTTTTAAGGGTTTCCAGATGAACAAGAATCCCTGTATTTCACGCTCTGATTCTAAGCAATGATCCCTTTGGACATTGCAATATGTGCAATCTATCAATTGGCCACCTCACACTAACGTCTGTCTTATTTTGGCCACCCCAGTGAAAAGTTCCTGGATACGCCACTGACACTAGATATGTCTACTACTTGTTTATGATGCCATGCACAAAAGCAACTACAAAATCTTCCCACTCTTCCCCCTACTAAGGCAGTAGCATCAGGTTGTAGACAACTATCTTGTTTATTGGGTTATTTTATTGGCCCTCTCAATAGCCGTGACAGCTCATCCCGTTATTGAGTTCGGCTTGTTTTCACTACATCCTCTGCAAACTTTGACACCTGATTTCATTGAGGGAGATGGGATTTGAAAGGTGGAGGACATGGGTCAGCAAACCCACTTCTCCACATTGTCTAATATACTGTACTATATATGGGCAGATGATGGTGAAAAATGCTTCTGTGTCTTTTCTCTCTTGCCTTATCTGTGTTTCTCTCTCTGCTTGACAAAAACTTCTTGTTTTATCCTTATTTCTTCAGGTATTTCTTTAGTTTTACATTTTATATTTACTCATGGAGTGGCAGAAAAAACTGTAAAAACAGTGATAACACATGATCATTCTTACTAGAAGTCCACTTTTATGTGTTACTTTTATAGGCCTCTTGCATACTTGCTGTTTTATCTCATATACTGACAGAAGTTTAATAATTTATATCATTTGCTGAAAAGACCACTAGAACAGGAACCACGGTTATGTTTTACCCCTTCATCATGAGGCCTATTTTTTCCTGCCTCCTGTTAGAAATGACATACCCAAAATAAATGAAGTATATCTTCACAATCACAAGGCTTGTATGTATAATCTTGGTCTCAAAAGAAAGCTCCTCCTCAAAGAAAACCACGTTACTGTGGTGAAAACCTTAAGATTGCAGCCCAATCCATCTAGGAATCAGTACAGTAATGTAAGTAACTGTGGAAAAGTTGAATGTAAAAGTGTGCCTGAGCAGTTGTAGAGATTTTTGTAAATAGTCGTTACACAAGTAAATATTACCCATCGGCCGATCGATGTTGATGATTGACACCACATCAATCATCAAAGGAGAAGGAATGGATAGCACCCATATTCACCTTAAAGACCCATTTACGCTCGACACAGAAGATGGATACGCAGACGGACGGACAGTTTCGTCCGTCTCCTGCGTCGATTACATTCGTAATTTAGTGCATTTTCAGGGTCCTTGCATCATCCGTCACTTGACGCAGAAGACAGAGTAATACCACCTGAAACCGTGGTGGCAGTATTGAGCAGAAACAAACCAGAGAAGAAGAAGAAGAAGAGGACAAAAATATTGCATAAGCTTTTGAAATAAGGCTATGCTAGTGTTCAGCGCGTGTTGGGTGGTTAGAAACAACTTTATAGCGACGCATTACCATCGCTAACCGGTGTCTGACACTAATGTTGCATCGCAGGAGTTAACTATGAACTCAGCACTGCCCACTAGTGGAGGTCAACCATGGCAGCGAAGCATGACAACATTTGAAACGGACGTCTCCCATCAGTAAGGGAGCATAAATGGGCCTTAAGATATGCAGATGGATGGACAGTTTCATCTGTCTCCAGTGTCATTTATGTGTGTAATTGGTAGGTTTTTTGATAATGGATCTGTCACTTGAGCAATCCCACCGGAAACCACAGGGTCAATAGCTACATTTACATGGAGCACTTTGATCTGATCGAACATCCAATCAAAATAAAAATGCGTCATGTAAACATGTCAGGTGATCAGATTGGCCTTGATCGACACAACAGAACAGAATGGGGACTGTGGCGGAGAGGTTTTTGTCAGAAACTGAAGGAGTTAAAGATTATTGAGCATTTCTATGGTCAAAAGGTTCAAAATAAAAAAAGGAAAACCATTTTTCCAAACTAGTTGGATTGCGCTAGGGGTGTGTACTGGCAAGAATCTGTCGATATGATATAAATCACAATATGTGGCAATGATACAATATATCCCAATATATTGCGATACTATAGATAAGACAATATATATTGTGATTTTTCTTTACCAAAATTTAATTGTAAGAAAACTGTTACAACAGTAAAAACTCAAACCTGTAATATGTTTGACATGAACTTACTGAATGAGAACAGAGGATCTACATTTCACTACATTTCACTACAGAAGAAATAAAAACACTTTCTCTTTATGTACAAGATGAATAAAGAAATTAAAATCGGCATCATAAGTAAAGGTCTCAAGTATCCCTGTAGCATCAAACATACCACCACTTAGTGCAATATAAAAACATATGTAGCTTGATATATGACACAAATCTGAACAATGGTCATATATGCAGAATATTTCCATATTTGATTAAAGTATTTATCAAACCTTCAGCAAAATGAGAAAAAAAAACATGGCAACATAAAAGATGCATGGAAGTATGAAGGGCAGCAACACATGACAATGCTTGAAACAGAGGTAACTATTACATATGTAAGGGAGCATAAATGGGCCTTTAGAAACACCATGGAGATCCAGAGAGAATCCCAAGTGAGTAAATAATGAGCTGCAGCTTCTCTTCTGTGATTTTGGTAAAATACATGTTAGGATTGGTGCTTCCTAGCAAGATCTTCTGCACTGCATACATCTCATGCTGCCCCCTGGGTCTCTCGCAATGAATAGGTTAACCATATCTTGTATTGTTTATTATCCACCTAGCGCACTGATACTCAATCGCATATATAATCTTGGTCTCAAAAGAAAGCTGAGACGTGATATTAATACAAAATCTACAAAAGCTGCAATCCAGTAGGTTTTCAGTGTATTCCTGCTTCAACACACCTGCATCAAATTAAATTAATGTAACAGCAAATCAAGTTCTGCACAAAGACTCATAATTTGAGTCAGGTGTGTTGGAGCAGGGATACATGGAAAACCTGCCGGATTGTAGGAGCCAATTGAGCATCCCTGACCTAGAGAATTATTGCAGGTCAAAATGCTTCATTATTTCAAATGTGTAAACAGAATCAAAGTGCAGAGGACTAAATGCACAAAAATAAGGATACTACTGATTACCATAACAATGAAAAAAGAAAAATCCACATGTTTGGTTTTGACCTATTGACTGTCTAATGAAGAAACAGGAGAAAGGATGGGTTTGAATTATTAACGCTAAGTCCTTTTAACGTGATCATTTTTTAAACACACGATTAATGCAGCACTGTCTGCATAATTTCAGGGCGGGATGCAGAAGCAGGTTGCATTTTTTAAGCTGAAACAGACCTATAATGGATTTTTAACACATTTTAGCTTTAAAGTTCTGCAAGATGGTTTTCTGGACAAGACTGAGGTATTTTTTCAACTTCTCCTAATAATGCATGAAAATGTGACTCAAACAGGCCACTGGAAAAATGAAACTTAAACTCACGGTGTGACACGGACCTGTGATGCATTCAATGCAGCTCGGAAATCACAACTCAAACAGTCTACCTCACATGATGACAACTACAATATCAAGAAATAAACAAACCAGGATTAATTATGTGTTTAGAATATATGTGGGCTTCTTAACAGCTTGAATAAGTATTCTAACAATATATAATTGTTATATAGTTGTTATAATATAAATATCCTGTTTAAAAATATCTTTTTTTAAATAAAAAGATTTTTAAAATTCTGCGATTAAAATGCGATTAATCATGAGTTAACTCAGGACACTCATACGATTAATCGTGAATACAAATTTTAATCGACTGACAACACCAATTTGAATATAAATATCTCCTCCATTCTAGCTCATACCTGGCTGCAGAATGAAATAGGTTTTAAAAAAAGGAATGCTTTCCGACCACAGGAACTTTTTCATAATTCTTAAAACTCTCAAAGGAAAAGCTCCTCTCTCACTCATTTGCTGAGCTACATTGTTATAGATTAGAAGTACTTGGTCAAGGGTGGGTAAACATAATGCTTGGGCATTAAAACACATAATAACATAGATTTACTGCAGAAAGCTTGGCTTACATTTTCCAGATTGCTCTGCTTCCCTCAACCTCAACTGTAATGATGCCAGCTTGGGAAAGTTGAACAATTTTTTTTTTTAAAATGCTGGTTGAACAGGTAGCCTTTCTTAGTTTTGTTATTAATCACACTAGCAAATTCTTAACATGCATTTTTACACCTCATCATTGTTTTCTGTATTTGTGGATATTTCCAGCATGCTTGAAACTATTTTTTTTATTTAAGTTTTTTTTTTTTTTTCCATAAAATTCATAATTTGAACCCACAATTTCTTCCAGCATGACTTGTGATGGCAAATCCTGAGTCATATTATTTGACTTGGATGCAATTGCAGGTGTCAGATGTGGCTAAAACCCGACATAGGGATCACTTTTAGTAGAATTCACTTTAAGATTTATCTCATTTGACCACCGGGTTAACATTAAGCCATTCTAAATACCCATTTTCTGACCCCAGCTTAGTAGTGGCACTGTGCCACATCAGCTAAGACCCTCAAGGGACAAACAATACAGTTATTATTTTCTTCCTTTCTCTTTATTCACTTAACCTTGGACTCAAGGGACAGCTTATCATAGGGTGAACCTATAAAGTTAGCCCATCCTCTAAAGTTTTTCCTCCATTTAATCCATTTCATTATGAGCCGAAGCTGGATTGTTGCCAGAGTAAAATGATAAATAATAAACCCTTGTGGTCATTAAAAAAAACACAATCACTGATGCGTTTAAAAGCATTACATTACTGTTCTGCCCCAAGAGAAAACTCTTTAACTTCATGTTTTATTGTTGTAACAACCAGGACTACAAGACCTAAAATTTGGCCCAAAGTTTTAGGTCATTTAGTTATTGGCTGATTGTTAGGTATTCCTGACAAACATATAGAAGAGCATTAAGCAAGTGAAGAGGCAATGTGTATGTGTATATATAATGTAGATAACATATCACATTTATTGATAGAAAATGGAATCATGAATAAATAGTGTAAGTATTTAAGGCAGGTTGAAATTAGAATAAAATCTTGTTAAATCAAACCACCCGGTGTTGACAGTCTTGATTGCAAATTTCTTAAACTGGTGGCAGAGTTCATTGCCCCTGCTGTTTGTCATTTGATTAACCAAAGCCTAATCTGCTGTAAATATCCACAAAAATGGAAAAGAGCTAAAATCTTACAACTGCCTAAAAACAAGACTCTGCCATTCTCTCGTCCAAACAGTCATCCAATCAGCTTACTACATTTGTTAAGTAAGTTAATGGAGTAGTTTATGAACAAATTCATTATCAGATCACAAATAATTCACTCGCATATTACCAACATGCCGCCAGAAAAAGGCAACTTTACAGCTACAGTTCTTAGTTTAATGACTGATGTCTGGTTTAGAGAAATAGAAGATAAGAAGATAATTGGGGGCAGTTATGTTAGACTTTTTAGCTGCATTTGATTTTATTAATCATGGGTTATTACTGAAATAACAGGCATGTTATGGATTTGAACAGTCTACTGTCCTGGATTTGGGAGTTATATGACCTACAGGACAGAAACTGTATTTTTTAATGGATGTTATTCTGATGTTAGAAGGGTAACGTGTAGAGTACCTTTTGGCAGTCTACATGTTACATGCATACTGAAGGTTGCTTTACTTAAAAGAATAAATAGATAAATAAAAAAATGATAAGGTGTTCCTTTATTCCAATCATAAACTTCCTCAATGCTGCCTAATCTTTCCCAAAGTGGATGGCGGTAATGTTGGATTTACTTTCTGACTCAGAGAATGTGGGTCACTGTGCCCCCAACCAATTTCTCTCTCATAGCACAATTATGAATATTCACTGAAAACATTAAATATTGATTGGTGTGTGTTAACTCTGAGCTTGAATGAAATTAAAACAAATATTAATCATATGCTGGCACATCAGCAAACTTTATTAGGCCTATAATGAATGCAAACAGGCAGCCCACCAGTTTGGAAAACCCTCACCCCATTTATCCATGTCAATTTAAATCTGAAATGGCTTGATTTCTTGGTTCCGAATTTGCATAAGCACATCACATATTTTGTTGTCTGAGTGGAGAGGGGTAGACTCACTTCTTGCTGTGTAATTGCTGACCTTCCATACCTTTCCCTTTGATGGAAATAGATGACTTTCCATCATATAGCATTTAAAACTCATCTCAGCTTCACTCTCGAGTGTTAATGGTCCTCTTCATAGGCCATCAGTGAATCACAAGAGAGAAGAAAATCCAAATGTGAGAAAATGTCATTGACCGTGAAACAAGTAGTGCATTTTATGGACTCTGGGATGTAAATTCCATTTGCACAAACTTTGTCAAAGTTCAAAATGTCATTTGAGCCATAAGTTACTTTTCTTTCAACCCATTGCCATTTTAAATTTATAAAAAACACAAATACATTTATCATAAAGCCATTTTATGTTTTTTGAAGGGCATGACTTATCTTGTATAAGCAGAGTACTTGCCTTATCTACTGGTTCAACAATTTGCACTTGGAAATTTTGAAGTGTTGGAGAAATGGATCGGTGAACAGTTAGCCACGATGCTCGGGTTTACCAGTGTGAATCTTGTATTTTTTCATTTATTTAGACTTTGGTAATGGCAGTTCCAACTTTTTGTGACTCATGTATTGCTACATTATTTTTCTTTTCCATGTAAATTCCAAAACACTTCTGTTAAGGTGAGAACAGGAATAAGTTCAACTTTGAAACAATTTATTTAGAATGAAACAATTTATTTAAATTAATTAGTTAATTGTTTTCCCTTTATAACAGTCCCTTACCTTAACTGTATCGTTTCTTTGTGTGTTGACTCTGAAGAGTCTTGTAGTCATCATGTTGGAGAGAGACGTTAACATCCTAAGATTATAGATAACATGTGTTTCAGTAAAGATATTGACATCTTAATCCTACCACTTCTGGCTCTGGCTATAGATTCTCATTGACTCACCAAAGTAGATGCAAGAAAACATTTGTATTTCTTTCTCCTTGTCCTTGTTTCAGTGGTGTATCCAGGAAAGTTTTAATGGGATGGCCAAGATAAGATAGACGTTAGTGTTAGGTGGCCAGTCAATAGATACCCCTCACCACAATGTCCAGCAGGATCGTTGTTAACTTTGGTTAGAATCAGTTTGTGAAATTTGGGGATTTATGGGTGTCTGGAAACCCTTAGATAACAGCTTTAAGCTCTTTCCTTTGTCAAAAACAAAAATCTGTTCACAGATTTGAAAGAATATTTTACAAGATTTGAACTTCGAAAAGAACAAATTGGTATTACAAACTCACAGAGAGAAATAAAAGGCTTTAAACATGACTCGTATTGCAGAGTAAACACACAGAAAGACCAACAATCAACCAATCAACACAACTCCAACTGTTCTTGCTGCTGCAGTCCACTGACTGAAGTGTGGTTCTGGGGAACAGATATTACCCATCAAACCCTCAAACCCCACTACCCCAGTCCCATGTCCACCCATATTTCACACACTGGTTAGCCTTGTATATCCTGTTGGCTCTGTTGAACATTACATCTGGAATATTTGTTGTCACTTTCTGTCATGAATTCAGAAAACACAGATTTATATTCCATAACAATGTTCAACTCAACTTTATATAAACAGCACTTTATCAAACGCATAAGAGATGCCAAAATGCAGGGCAAAATGCAAAAAAGAACATGAAGAAGACAACAATTAAAGCAATTTATAAAACAAAGAGGTAAAATTGATAATTTTAAAAGCAAGTCGCAAATAATATTGAATAATAATACAGATAATGATAAAAGCATGAGGTTGGAGATTATCTTGGTTCCTATGTTGATAAACCACAACGATAAAAACACTGTGCAATGGCCCGAAGAAAGGCCCCTCGTTTGAGGAGATAGAAGACATCAAGAAGTCCCTCGACTTTCTGGGTGAAGAAGTCTCTGCTGTCAGGCTGCGGCAGAGGAGCATCCTGGACTTGGTTGAAGAGATCAAAGCTCTGCGACTGCAGAACATAGAAAAGGAAAAAAGGATCATCTTTCTCGAAAATCGAGTGGCAGATCTGGAGCAATACACTCGCATGAATGACATCATTGTTATCGGGCTGCGGAACCAAACTCTGGTCGTACACTCGAGCAGTGTCAGGAGGAGACGGAGAGGAGCAGAGCGAGGAGGCCGCCAACTCAGTGGAGCAGCAGGTGACATCATACCTTCAATCCAAGGGGATTGAGGCAAGCGGGAAAAACATTGAAGCATGTCACCCTTTCCCACGGAGGAACGACATGGGAAAACCGGCCATAATAATAAGATTTGCTAACAGAAAGTATAAAATGGAACTTTAAAAACAAGGGAGAAAACTAAAAGGGCTGGATGTCTATCTAAATGAGCATTTGACCAGAAAAAATGCAGACATAGCAAAAAGGCTTGACAACTGAGGAAGCAATGAAAAATACAAAATACATGCACACAAAACTGCAAAGTATTTATCAGACTGAAAGGAACCCCTGAAGAGGCCAAGGTTCTGATCATCCGAGACATTGGGGAATTGGACAAATTCTGATGGAAACTAACATAATGATGAAGTGATGAATCTCAGGAACTAGCCTAAACACACAATCATGACAAGAGAACTGGACACTTTTACCTATACGGAACACAAAATGCAAGATCCAGAAAATAACATTGATCCGGAGAATAACCTGCTCAGTAATATCATCAACACCTGCAGTTATTATACAGAAAAAAAGTACAATATGAAAATTAAATCTGAGAACAAGATATCAGTTATTCATTTCAACAGCAGAGGCCTACAAGCCAACTTCCAGAGGATCAAAGAATATCTCAGTCAGTTCATTGGATCAACAATGAGAAGGAAGCAGATTTTGAATTAGACGGTTATGAATTTAAATATATCAACAGGAAAGGCAAAAATGGATGAGGAGTGGCAATATATGTAGAACATGGTATGAAATACAAAATTATTGAAAAAATGACTGCAGTTTTGGATGACATACTTGAGTGTATTAAAATAGAAGTTTATTTAGAAAAAAGAAGATTATAATGATTAGTTGCATATAAAGAAGTGTTTAGAGACTGGGTAGAAAACATGTTCACAATGGCATCAACGCAGAAGGTTTTCTGTACATCTGTGGTGATTTTAATATTGATTTATTGAATCCAAAGAAACATAAAGAAACATAAAGTGACAGAGGACTTTATAAACTCAATGTTCAGTATGGGCTATATCCAAAAATCACAAAACCAAGAAGGATCACATCCCACTCTGCAACTCTAATAAACTATATATTTAGAAATATTTTGGAAAAGAACACAGAAAGCGGACTCTTACTAACGGATATCAGTGATCATTAACCTATTTTTGCTTTATATGACTGTGATTATAGAAAGAAAAAGGATGGTAATAATTATCTATAAATAAAAAAGAAAACAAAAGAAGCCATGATTGCATTGAAAAATGATTTAAGGATACAGAACCTGGAAATTATTGACAAAGAAAAAGATACTGACAGAACATATGGGGAGTTTCTAAAAATATTTAACATACTATATGATAAATATTGTCCTGTAAAGCAATACAGGAGTAAACATAAACAGATAAATAGTCAGTGGGTCACAAAGGGGCTGCAAAAAGCCTGTAAAAAGAAAAATAGATTATAGACAATTTTTAAAGTAGAAGACCATAGAGACAGAGGAAAAGTATAAGAAATATAAAAATGAATTAACTAACATTATTACTACATGTAAGAAAGAATATCAATTGGAAAAATTATATTAGATTACTGGAAAAATTTAAAATACCCAGAATACTTAATTGAAAAAGACAGGACTATTAGAAACATGGAAGATGTGGTGAATGGTTTTCACAGATTCTTTGTAAATGTGGGTCCAGAATTAGCAACAAAAATAAAGGAGCCGGAGACAACAGTATGTGGAGGTGTAGAAGATATCGTGGACAGAAACCCAAGTACAATTCTTGTGGAAGCAGCTGATGAAAAAGAAATCATGGAGATAGTGAGAAACTGTAAAAACAAAACCTCTACAGACTGTAACGATATAAACATGATAACAGTAAAAAATGTAATTGAAGAAATTGCAAAACCATTGACCCACATCTCCAACTTGTCTGTTCAGTCAGGTGTATTTTCAGACAAAATGAAAATAGCTAAAGTGATACTGCTGTTCAAAACTGGGGATAGGCATCATTTCACTAACTACAGGCCTGTTTCTTTACTCCCGCAATTCTCCAAAATACTAGAAAACTTATTTACGGACAGGTTAAACAAATTCATTGAAAAACATAATTTACTTACCGAAAGTCAATATGGATTCACAGAAGACAGATCAACATCTCTGGCATTAATTGAATTAATGGAAGAAATCACAGATTGTATAGACAGCAAAAAAATAGCAGTAGGACTATTGTTGGACCTCAAAAAAGCTTTCGATACCATTGACCATAGCACACTTTTAACTTAACTGGAACGGTATGGGGCAAGGGCAGTTGGCTTGAGTTGGTTGAAAAGCTATTTAGTAAACAGGCAACAGTTTGTCCAAATAGGGGGATATAAATCAGAGTACATTGAAATAAAATGCGGAGTGCCACAGGGGTCAGTATTGGGTCCAAAGCTATTTACAATATATATAAATGATATGCAAAGTATCAAAATTATTACAATTTGTTTTGTTTGCAGATGACACAAATGTTTTCTGTCCTGGGGAGAATTCGCAGCAGATTTCGGAGGTGATGACAACAGAAATAAATAAATGCAAACTTCAGAAAAGAGCAATAAGGACAATAAACAAAGCCGGACACAGGGAACACATGAACCAACTTTTTTATAAAATCTTGCACATTGAAATTTATGGACATGGTTAAATTCAAAACGGTACAAATAATGTATAAAGCAAGAAATAATCTACTGCCAAAAAATATCCAGAAAATCTTTGCAGAAAGAGAAGGAGTCTATAACCTAAGGGGTGAGCTAAATTTAAAAAAAACAAAAGTAAGAACAACAATGAAAAGCATGTGCATATCGTGCTGTGGGGTGACTTTGTGGAACAGCCTGGAGCAAGAAATGAAGCAAAGTTCAAACATAAATATATTCAAAAAGAGGTATAAAAACTTATTTCTAACAAGATATATGGAAGATGAGAGTTAAAAAATAGCAATACATAGAGACATCAGTTGTTAAGGATTATCATACAATCCATGTGTATATGCTATTATGTATGTATGTGTATATGTATGTTTAAATATGTGTATGTGTATATGTACATATATATGTGTGTGTATATTTATATGAAATGAACAATGAAATGAAAAATACTTTATTTATCCCTCTTAGAGGGAAATTATTGTTGTAGCGGAGGTTTGTTTGTTTTTTTTGTTTTTTGTTTTTTTCAAAATAATAATAATAATGATGATACAAACAATTAAATTAAAGTCGAAGATAGGGCCTTGTTCCGGAGGG
>JBBBVU010000010.1:28356402-28380519 GCA_037177055.1 Atherinosoma microstoma
AAAAACAGTCTCTGAACAAAATGGCTAACAAAAGGAAAACTCAAAACATCCTGTGACAGGAGAACAAACTACTACTTTAAACCAAACCAAAACAAAGCAATCCAAAGTTCTCAAGTTTCTATCAAAAGATTACAAAGCAGCTCCGAGCAATTCAAAGTGTGGCAAGTTGTGCTCCTATTGAACACAGCTGCCCAGAATGATGGTCGTCATGTGGTTTATATACTGCCGGGTCTTCAGGTGTGGCCAATCTGAGAGGTGTGGGAGCGAAGGGCGGCCAATCCGGTGTAAGTGTTTGATGAGAGGGTGGAGCAGAGTGATGATGATGCTGGAACTGAGGTGGCCAATCCTGGAAGGGTTGGTGACACGAGAGGGTGGAGCAAGGGCAGAGTTCATCCATTTAAAAGTCCATACAGGCCTAGGGCTGTAACACTCCATCTTAGTCTCAAATCACTTACAGACTCGTACAGGTTTTGCTCAAGAATATCCCTGTATTTGGCACCATTCATCTTTCCTTGACTTGGATCAGTTTCCCAGTCCCTGCTGCTGAAAAGCATCCCCACAGCATGATGCTGGCACCACCATGTCTCACTGTGGGGATGGTGTTCTTGAGGTGATGAGAAGTATACCTGAACCTGTCTGTGCACCAGACATATTTCCTTGATGGCCAAAGAGATACATTTTTGTCTCATCTAACTACAGCACCTTCTTCCATATATTTTGAGTTTCCTACATGCTTTTTAGCAAACTCAATATGCCTTCTTATTTTTAGCTGAAAATAATTTTCCATACAGCCCAGCTCTATGGAGTGTACAGCCTATTGTGGTCCTTTGGACAGATACACCAGCCTCTGCAGCTCTTCCAGGGTTACATTTGATCTCTGTGCTGCTTCTCTGATTAATGCCCTCTTCGCCTGGTCTGCAAGTTTTGGGCGGTGGCTCCTCTCTAGGCAGGTTTGTTGTGGTGCCATGTTCTTTCCATTTGATTATGATGATGCTGATGGTGCTCCTGGGGATCATCAAAGATTTTGATTTTTTTTTTTTTATAACCCAACTCTGACTTGTGCTTCTCAACAACTTTGTCCCTGACTTGTTTGGAGAGTCTTTGGTCTTCATGGCAATGTTTGGTTAGCGGTGCCTCTTGCATAGGCATTGCAGCATCTGGGGCCTTTCAGAAAAAGTGTGTATGTACTAAAAGATCATGTGACACTTAGATTGCATAAAGGGGAACTTAATTTCACTATTGTGTGACTTCTGAAGGCAATTGGTTGCACCAGAGACCTTTTGGGGCTTCTGGCAGGAGAATAATCAGCAGCAAACCTCCTCAGAAACTCTTTCTATCCCTGGGAGACTAGGCTTCTGTGGGAGAAAGCCCATCCAATCTCGTTGTGACAACTGTTGCAATGACAATAAAGATATTGTATTCTATATTAATACATATGCACATGCATATGTTCATTTGTTTTATTTAAAAAAAAATGTATTACATATTTCTCATTTCCATTCAAGACTTAGACTATTTAGTGCAGTTCCATAAAAAAATTGAAAGAAAACTTAGAATTTGTAATGTGACAAAACAGAAAAAAAGCCAAGAGGGGTGAGTTCTTTTGCAAAGTACTGTGTATGTCTTGGTTAGGTGATGACAAAATATATGCTTACATTGAGACCAAAACCAGACAGCATAAGAGTGAAAAAAAAAAGTACATGTACTTCTACTGGTTGTCCTGTCCAGTTCTTCAGCAGCAGGTGAGAAATTGCCTTGTGACGCTCCTGGGCAATAGGGTGTGGGAAATGCCATAGCCAATAATGGCATCTCAGCTCATCTTCTGCTAAATTACTGAAAGGAAACAGACTCTGGTGCTGATGACAGTCAGTTAAAATTAGCTCATTTTGCTCATTGCTGCCATAACCTTCAGATATTGTTTTGCATATCTCATATCTCATCAAATGACCAGTTCAGTACAAATAATGGTTGAACTCCAGACCCTCAGACCAAACCATTAATCTAAATCGGGAAGCATTAAGATTGTAGAATTTTCTATCATCCACCAAGCCTTCACAGCCTGATCCCCTGCATGTTCTTTTCATTACATGCTAGAGTTTTAAAGTCTGCTTTGAGAAGATCCAATAAGATCATTTAAGTTTCAACAAATCAGTCACTGGGTGAGTAAGCAGTGATGTATGAAAGTAATTGGTTAACCTCTACACTGCGAAAACTTTCAATATGGCCTCATTAATTGAATAAAAGAATAAATCAATCCCACTTTACCATATTTTCTTTTATTACTCAGCCAACTTTTCTATTTAAATGTGAACAAATAACCTCTGATTTAACTTTAAAAATTTGCATAAAGTCATTCAGAAAAGCCTTCAAAACAACAGGGCGCTGTGGTTCTGATTTAGTTATTATTATTTGGTTAGCCAGGGAAGTCCCATTAAGATGTGAGGTCTCTTTTGTGTCAAATCAGTGTCACAAATGAACAAAAGAGTACTTAAAGTGCTAATATAATTTAAAATAACAAATAGGGTTAAAAGCTCTATAAGAAAAAACTTTTTTCTTTAAGGCAGTTCATAGACCTTTAAAAGAAGAAAGGGTCTGCAAGCTCATATTATTTTCTAGCTCATTCCTTGCAAAGGAAGCTTAGAAGAAGAAATTAGTTTTGCACAAATTAGTGCACTTTTGGATCATTTAAAAGAGTACTGGTAAGAAATCTAGCATCATGTTGGCTGTTAATGATTAGTAGTGTCGTTCATAACATTATTTAAATGACAGCAGCTCAAAGTAATTTTGGCTCTCTAGAGGTTGGATCCTTATTGTTATTGAATAGAATTACCAGTAACAACCCTAAATCAATACCAAATTAGATGACCACTAATAAGGATGGCATCTTTAAATGTATAATCATGACTTTGCCTGTTTTTAAACACCCTTTACAACTAAAAGGCAAAACTCCTAAATATAGTTAGTCTTTAAGAACTATGCAGACAACTTACTGCATGTGATCAACCCTGTAGACAGAAACATTGAACAGTTTTCTTTTTGTTTTTTCCAGTTCAGTCACACTCAAATCAAATGTATAAAGCCATCCACCATGGTGATTATCACACCCTTACTTTCATAATGTACATTTCACCCCTTTTTTCCTGGTTTGCAATGAATGTTGACATTATGCATAAATAAAAAGGTGTGAAACTGCACAGCTAAAACAGATATTTAAAAAGTGCTGGTGGGCCAACACTGTTAGCAAAGAGCTACAGCACATATCCAGCAGATACAATGACTGAAGCATTAATTTGGCTGCTCAGAATTCTATTATGCACCAAATTACCAGTCTGGGAAGTCATGAGTAAAAACTGATTGGAAAAGGTCAGGCTGCTGTGCTATACGAAGCTCGTCTGGAATCACCACTCTATCATTCCACTTAAAGCCCACCTGTTGCTGCAAGTGTAGGATGTTGATTGGTCCAATGCAACAAAGCCTCAGCCACAAATAGGAGTAGCTTGAGGTTTTGCAGGATGGGTTCGGTCATACCTGTGATGAAGTTGTGACTTGCAACTGACTAGTTGAATATAATACTTGCAAATATATCATTCTCACCCATGCATGTACAAGAAAACAGCCTATGAATGGGTGCCCACTGTTGTGGACACTATGCATGAAAGGGTTAAGGTTTTATTTCTCAAAATGTTACATTACATTGTAAAATTTGTTAAAATCACCACTGCCACCTTGGATGTCTGCCACAGAGATCTACACCACCCTGTCTTTCATCTATAAACTCAAAATCTGTTTAATACATCATTCTGTGGGGGTTTTAGTGTTTTTGTTTGTGTCTTATTATCGCTGTGACAACATAATTGATTGATATTTTTTGCTGCTGCCTTGCCACTGTCATTTTAGAGCTCGACCAACCACTGCAGCTTGTGCTGCTGTCTGTGTCTTCTCTGCTTTCTCTTATCCTGAATTAGAAACATAAGAATTTGCTCTTCAGCTCCATCCACTAAAATTCTGCTCATGTTTAAGTTTCTACAATCGTTCAGGTGCTTTTATTTGCTGCTTAGTGCAACAACTATGAAAACAATCGATGCTGCCCTGCTGATTTAGCTGATTTCTTGTCACAGTCTAAACTCTGTCTTCTCATTCATTCGGGAGCTTTAGAAATGAATGTGTGAGTTTGAATCTTGTCCTTAACAGACACAACTTCTCACTTTGTACAACTTCAGGTTAACATATTTAGATGGATAAATACTATTGATCCCCAAGGAAACTTACAACAAGAGCAAAACAAAAACTTTGAAGATAAGAAATAAAGATAAAATAAAAATAGAAATAGAAAAAACTGTAAATGTAAAATCAGGAATAGAATACAATAAAGTGAAATAAAGTGACAAAAAAAAGTATGTTGACACAAGGAAGTGAAGTAAACTGACGTACTATTAAACAGTCTGATGGCTCTGGGTATGAAGGCCATTTATGAATTATTTTGATTATAAAACTTAAGATATCCTTGCAGCTTTACTGTAAATAACAGCAGCTTTTGGCCATTATTTGAATCATCTGTGGCTGAGACCAGTATTGATGAACATGAAAGATCCAGAACATATCGTAATTTTCCGTGCGTTCTTATAATTACTCTTTGTTTTTGTTTTGTTTCCTTTTTGTTGTCATCACACAATCATTTAATCTCAGTATGAGATATGATTGTGCAAGTTAAATTGAACATGGCTATAACATGATGCTGGTCATTTCAATGACAAATAAAAGCAGTATTGGGAAAGTCTTTATACAAAAATTGTAATGTCTAAAGCTGTTTTCAGTCCCAGAGCTGACATACACCTTTGTGTACGTGTATAGATGTATTTCAAAGGCTGCCACGGTGCGCGGTGCCAGAGGGTCTCTCTGTGACCCAATCCCTTCAGTGCACTGGCCTAGCCTTGTCTCCCTGTCCTTTATAACAATAGGAAGGGTAATGGCCTCCCCAAGGCCTCCTCATTCAGCCTGATTGCACTGCCAGCATCAGGCCAGCCGTGCCATAAAACAATTAGCTCCATTTATCAACCTTACATCCACTATCTATGGAAGGGGGAGGGGAAGGTGTAAGACAGGAAAGAGGAGGAAGTTTGGAGGAAGATGTGAATCTGAGGAAAGTTAAATGAGGAAGAGAAATATGAGTTCTTATTTTGTTATTTTATTCTTCTAGGTACTGAATTCCAGCTTAGAGTGGCATTTTGTCTGCCTTGATGAAAGATATCCTCAAATGTTTATGAGAACTTATTAGATAATCTTTAATGAGTGCTGCATCAAAAAGCATTTAAACCTGACCCTCGACTGGAGACAACAGAGATAACACATTGAAAAAGAGATGGGGCATGAGAAATGAGAGTATCTGGGAGCTAATGTGTGGGTGTTGATATTGGTGAAAGGTGAGAGAGAGTGGAGGGGTGGCGAGGGGAGATGTGAGAGTGAATGGGTGAATCTGGCTATGGGTGAAAGGGGAGAGATGAATGGAGAGTTGCTGGACTGGAGAGGTGTGGAGGAGGAAGGTGGAGGGTTGGAGGTGGGTGGTGGGAGGACAGGGGTGTGAGTATGTGTGTGTGTGTGTGTGTGTAGAGGAATTAGGAGTTTGTGTGTGGGCGGAGGTACATGTGAGGAGGGTGTGTGGGAAGGCGGGGGAGGAAGGGGAGAAATATGTGATTGGGTGGTGGGAGGGCAGGAGTGCGTTTGTGTGTGGGCAAGTATATGCTACGAGAGGGTGTGTGGGTGTGGAGGTAGGTGGGTATGTGGGTATGTGTGTGGATGGGTGGTGGGAGGATATGAGTGCGTGTGCGTTTAGGGGGATACGTGTTGAGAGGGTGTTTTGGGCAGGGGGAGGAGAGTGTGATTGAATGTGGGTGGATGGATGGTGGGAGTGCAAGATTTTATTTGTGAAGGGATTCATTTGTTGAGAGGGGATGGGGGGCATGTGGATGGATAAATGGTGGGAAGACATGAGGGCGTGTGGTGTGGGAGGTGTACATGTGGAGAGTGTGTGGGGGCGAGGGCGGAGGTTGTGTGGGTGTGTGTGGATGGGTGGTGGGAGGGTAGGAGTGTGTGTATGTGTGGGGGGATGTATGTGTTGAGAGGGTGTGTGAGTGCTGGGGGGTTGCGTGGGTGTGTGTGGATGGGTGGTGGAAGGGTAGGAGTGTGTGTGGGGGGGGGTGGGGGGGGAGTGTAATGTGTTGATGGGGTGAATGTAGGAGGGGAAGGGGTATGTGGATGGGTGGTAGGAGGACATGAGTGCGTGTCGTGTGAGTGGTATACGTGTTGAGGGTGTGTGGGGGCGACGGAGGAGGTTGTGTGGGTGAGTATGACTGCTGATCTCGGCCTGCCAGGGCCGGTGCCTTGCGGCTGCGGGGGGTTCTGGCTGGGGCGTCCCTCTGCTGCCTTCCCGGGCAGGCGTTTGGTCTCTCCGTGATGGGGGGCTGGGGTCCATGGTCCGGGGCAGCTGCCAATCGTCCGGGTCTCGGGAGGGCTGCTGGGTTGCTTCTGACCTTTATGCAGGTGCGGTGGCATCTGCATGACCTCTGCATGTCCACTCTATTATTATTATCATTATTATAAATTATTCATTTATTAAACCTTTGCCTCACATCAAAAAGCGTGGGATATTCTCGTTGTGTGTCTGTATTTGCGCAGTGTGTTGTTTGTAGTCCAGTTGGATTGCATTGTTTTCTGTATGGTGGTTTTTTCGTTTTGTTTTTCTCCCCCCACCCCCCACCCTAACTTCCCTTTCTTCTCTTTTCTTTTTTGAAAAAAAAAAAAAACGAGAAAAAAAAGAAAAAGAGATGGGGACTTGAGTCTGGGACTCGGACTCGAATTGCACTTAACTCATTTCCAGTGACTTGACATTCTGACTCGTGATTTGAGACCTGTGAACAATCTTATTTTTATATGGGATTGTTTTCATGATATCTCTGTCTGATCTCCTGTCTGCTGTCTGTGTTGACTGCTGCCTTTTCCCCAGACATAACACTGACGTAACGTCACACAAACACAGAAGCGCAATCAATCAAAACAATCTGTTGCTGTAGCACCGTTGTAACTTTTGAATATGAACAACTTAATAAGAACAAGAAGGACAAATATAAAAGCAGCGTAAACTGCAACATCTGTGGTATAAAAATCCAGGCTGCTGGAACCACAACATCCACCTTAAAACACACCTGGAGAGATTAATCACTGTTATTTACAAGCTTAATGTTAGCATCTGTGTTAGCATTGAGCTTAGCGCCACAGCAGCGTAAACGTTAGCTTGTTACAACATTTGTACTAAAATATTGTTCTCTCCATCAGATTGGCTCCATTGAATGTGTTGAGAAGAAGAATGAAACATTTACTGAGCACAGTTTCCATAAACTGCTGACTTTGCCATGATGATGATAAACTGGGACCAAACTGGGATCAGACCCACTGTAAACAATGTGGTTTTACTGGGTCTATTAGAAAAGTAGCCTACTGCTGTTTTGAGTTGCTGTTGTTTTATTCAATTTTAAAAACTTTAAAATTCATCGTTTCTGTACTCATCTCACAAAAAAATTATTAAGATTTAAGTGCAGGGATCACCAACTGTGCACCTGTCGAGCCACCATCCTGCAGATTTTGCATGTTTATCTGCTGCAATTCATCTCAACAAGCTTGTGCAGAACTTGAAAACAAGCTGCCATTTGGATCAGGTGTGTTGCAGCTGGGAAACATCTAAAACCTTCAGGACAGTTGGGGATCCCTGCACTATACGGTGAAGAAGATTGGTCCTCCTTTCTATATTCAGGAAAAAAAATGCTATGAACTGCAGTATTAATTTTGAATATTTCTCAGAGTTCTACACATTATAAAACTCTTAGATAAGTTTTGTTGAGAGCATATTTACTAATCTGAATAAATGTCCACGTTTATGTGCAGCGTTTCCAAATTCAGTAAAGAAAAGAAATTATCCAGAGGAGAGGTGCAGAGCATTTGTCAGTTTAAGCTAAAGATCTGTGCTGTTATGAAATGCTGGTAGATAAAGGGTGAGTATGGATTTTAATTCCTGGGATATTATGACGCAGTCTTCTAAACAGACCAGACAGTAAGTATTTTTTATGGGAAATTATTAATTACAACTAAAAGTGACTTGTGACTTGACTTGGGAAAAAGGACTTGTGAACATCTGAAGCATCAGTGTTTAACCAGATGGTGACACAAATCAAAAATCAGGAGAAAATTCTGTTTGTTAAAAACACATTATTTTTGATACATTCTGATCGCTACAATCTGGGCAATCAATTTATTACATTGGGCAAAAGGCTTTTTTTCTTCACTTGATCTTATCAGTAGGCTTTAGTTTATTTACCTGTCACATGTGGCAACATGCACAAAACAGTTGAGATGATTCTCCAAATATCAGGGTGCTTATGAGGTCGAATGAATAAACATTTCCTGACATGCCTCATAATTTTATTCACACCTTTGCAACCTGTGTGGTTGCAAATAAAATTATGGTTGAATAGCTGAATGGAAAGTGTAAAAAGAAAAAAAAAAGTATGTCACCAAAGATAAATAGCAGCTTGAGCCACCTTTTCATCGCACCCTGCCCCCCATACAGTCCCCGACCACAAGAGATGTATGATGTAGCTCTTAAAAGCTGAGAGAGAGTAGTAGAGTTTTTATTTCCCTTTTCCTTCATTTTTCTTGCGTGATAGATTACACCTGTAGCTTCTCTGAGCGATTGTCCAGTTTGCCACAGCATTCGTCATGTGTAGCGCGTCTCTATTAAATAGTTACAATACAACAAGAGTGATGTCCAGCAAAAGAAAGATGCTGATGCTTACACATAATTGAATTGTTGCCTATAAAAGACCCTGAACATCTTTATGTTTAGTTCCTTTTAAGAGGCTCTCTGTTTTACCAGGAGAGGTTGGACAGAGGTGAAATAAAGCTTATTGCCAACACATGTATTCTTTGAAAGCTGACTCTTCTCCAGACACTTACATCATGTTTACATGTGGTGATTATGCCGTAGCTGAAATAGCAGCTCATTACAAGAGTCGTATGGGGGCACAAGGTCTCTGGAAACACACACGGTTGCTGTTGCCCCATAATCCTTAGCTCATCGCTTATGTCAGCAGGAAAGTAGTATATGCCTAGCCTTAAATCATGCCCTCTGCTCTTCAAAGTCTTTAATTAAGTTCTGATCGTCTTGTCCTCCGTGCCCAGTATTAGTGTGTTTAATTTCCTGCTGTCATACCATCTTCCCCTCTGGATATATTATTAATCAAGCCTCTCCACTTTGCTGTGTTTTTAGTGGCAGCAAGCCTGCTGCTGCAGGATGACTGCTTACTTCGATTCATGGGCATGACCATCAAGGACAGCTTAAACCCACAATTCCTTGAGATATTACTCTCAGATTCAAATTTCAACATTTGGATAAGAGACAGGTTGATTCAACTCCCTATGTGGACGGGTGATGAAATCTTAAAAGCCTGCTGTCCTTTCTTTGTGTTTTCATTAGTAGTGACTTTTGAGGTATTCCCAGTACAAGTCATGCCAAGGGGGGGAAAAAAGAGTATTTTATGAGTGGTTTTCAAAAAAAGCAAAATATGCAGCCATGGTTAGGATTTCATAGATGACTCAGCTTAAAATGCTCAACTCTTCATCTTAAATCCCTGTGCTTGGTAGCTTGTCTGCAGTGGATTACAGGTCCACATTCCTCACGGTGTTCTAAGGTGATGAGTCGGAGTGGAACTAGAGCAGCATTTCCGGTACACTAACTTTCTTACATAGACTGTTGTTGTTGAATCTCAACATTTTTTTCTTCTTCCACTTTCTTTTCAGCCACACTGCAGAAGTACCTCTGTCTGCTCAGAGAACCAATCAAGTGTGGCAACTGGCTACCCACTACAGTGACAAGCGCAGAATGAAAAACACTTTAGACTATGACACACAGAGTTAGATGCCACACATCAACAGGTTGTCTTATCGCTGTGCTGTGGACCATGAGCGCTTGAGTGAAATGGGCAGAGAGGCTCTCTACTGTGAGATGAGTGTGGGAGACAATATTGCTTCTGGTCTAGTTGGGTGACCGACTACCAAGGAACCAAGGCCAGCAAGGAAGCTTGCAGATCAACATGTCTGCCCAATTTTACAGTTGAGGTGCATTTGACGCCATAGATGCTGGTAGTCGCTGCGCAGCTCCAAATAAAGCATTGTTTGAGTGGCACTCGCAGCCACAGAATGTGGCGGAATTTAGGAAGTGGAGTTCTTTCTCTTTGTTTTGCTTTTTTTTGTTCTTTCTTTTTCCTCTTATTCTAGTCCAAGGCATTTATGCAGCCATCAAAGTAACATGACTTGACACAGGGGATTCTACAACAATGTCTCATTGTGACAGGTTCATAAATACAAAAGCACTATGAGGAAAATGAGGAATATCCAAACCCAGAAGAAGAAAGCAGAGGATGTGGAAAAAGAACATACCTTTAAAAAGAAATAACTCATCAAAAATGTTTTTAAAAACACATTTAAAAAAAACTTTTATAAGTTATTTTGCAATATTTCCTGTTAGATGTTCAAAAGAAATCAAAATAAAACAGGATACAGAATTATGGGAAACCTTGACCCAAGATCTTTTTTAGTATTTACTGTCAAAACGAGGTAATAACCTATTGCTGTTTTCTTTGATTTGTTTTGCAATTCATGCACACTGCATCAGTGTAGTGCTAAGACATCACACTTCTGCTTCATATTCAGACCTTCTGCAGCTGGACATGAGGAGGTGGCAGATGTGACACAAGATGCTGTTTGTTCTTGCATTTGATTAATTCCTGAATCAGTGTATGACCCTGATTTTCCCATTATTGTTGGTCATCATTTCAAACATGTTGTGACTATGAATTTTGGATTAAATTCATTTGAGTCATAATGAATTAAATTTGTTAAAATGTCAGTCTATACCTTTTTAATCTTGCAGGTATATTTTACATTTTTGCAGGTATATAATCTGGCCTGCAAAACATACATGAATTATTAAAACACTTGCACACTCCTGCACACTATTACCTATTTATACTGTAGTTGAGTCTAGATTAAAGTAAATGTTCTCATTTTAAAAATTAGAAAAATTAATTTCCCTGTTAATTATTCAAGAGCAGAGTTTTGCCCCACAGTTATGTGACAAAACAACAAGATATGGTTAGTGAGGAATATGCTAGTGACATTCATCAGGTCTATTCATGCTGTATCTAAATTAGATGATATGCCTCCAAGCTTGACAGTTTTCCTTAAGTGGCTCTTACTAAGATGAGTCAAGTCATGATGTCTTTCCCCATTTATGCATAGGATCAAGGTAGTCTTGTGTACAAATCAACCAGGAACCAGCAAAGCAAACACAGAATTTGGTCTTTGGAATTTATCAAAATACACAAAAGGAAACGATCTGTAAATTGAAGAAGTACAGAAAAACTATTAACCTCCCCACAGCTCTATGCTCTGGCTTCCTTCCACTGTCCAAAGACATGCATGTTAGGTTAATTGTTCACAAATTCTCCCTTGAATGAATGAATGAAGCCCATATAGGCTGATATGACACTATTAACATTCAAAACAAGAAGATTACCAGCCTACAAAGTATGAATTCATCCCAATAACAATTACACAAAACAAGGTCCTTTTAGTTCAGGATACAGAGGTTTTTTTTCTAAGTTTCCATGCGTTAAAGAATCTCGCCGAACAATTTTTCATTTTCAAATAACCAACTCAACATATCCCCATCAGTCATCCAGAACTATTCGGGCTGTGTACATTGAATTTTCTCAAACATGACAGTTCTGACATCATGATATAAGGGACAATAGAACAAAAAATGTCATTCATCAACAACCCTTGAGTCCCACAATACACATAACCTGTCCTCTTCTGGGACAACTTTATAGCACCCCACCTCCACCTGCAGAGGAAGTACCCCTGCTTGGTGCTGGGCACACAGAGACCTCTGTGCTCTTTTTACGTTATGTTTAACATCGGGCTCTGTTCAGAAATCATTTTTATAGTGAATGTAACTCTTTAGTTTGGGCTTATTTAACACCTGACCTGCCACTTCCATTGCTCGTTTTGAGAGTCAAACCGAGTCTGTCTGAGCTGAATTATTTTACCTTGTAAATTATTCATAAATAAATACTGTACGTTTGCTGTAGAGGACATTTCTAGAATCTCCATTGACCAGAGATATTGGTGAGCTTTATCCCAAATTAAGATTTTCTGAGTAAGTCTGTCTTCTGGTAAACAAAATGACATGATTCCATAGTTTAATCACTTTTGCCCTTTGCTTCACCATACAGGGCTCTCAGCCCACGTCTCCCTCTAGCATTGCTCTAGGGGTGGACCTATGTACTCCAAGAAAGTACCTCATGGCTCTGCTCTGAACTTTCCACAAATCAAAGTGAAAATGTTCATTAAAGAGGCACAGAAACATGCAGTGTTCCATCATGTTTCTAGCCTTTATGCCAGTTGCCTTGTTATCCCGTCTAATGTATCAAACACAAACACCTTATTTACATAAGTTATAAAATGCAAACCTAATTTGACTTTAATTGATACAGAGTACATTGTTTTTACAAAGTACTAAAGTGTTGCCAGATAAATTAAATGCTGGAGTCAGAGTGCTAAACATAGGAAGTAGTCCTCGATTAACTTTAAGGACAATGTGATGTTCCACCGCTTCAGATCAGTGGTGTGGTCCAGTCAAAGCCAACCTCTGCTCTGTCAGCACTCCTCTCACCATGAGAACTCATAGGACACATACCCTCAAAGTCCTGGCATTTCCCCACAGAAGTGGCCTGTGGATGACAGACCAGAGAGAAATCTCAGGGCATAATGCTTGTCCTTCTTGGTACATGGTCTGCAATACATTGTACTGTCAGTGTATCATCAGGCACCCGAGAGTCAGAGTTTCCTTTGTTCCCACTCTGGTCCCTAACCCCACTGCACCTACTGAAGCTGCAGCTCAGTTAGCAGAGGCCTAGGTGACATCAGCTGGTATTTTTTGCCCACCCTGAGGCACTCCCAGGTCGCCCTGCAATCTTTCACATTCCTGCAGTTTTGACACTTTCTTATATAAAGGCAATACATCAAGGGGAAAGAGTTTCCATCCAATGAAAAGTTGGACAGAGTGTCAAAGAGAAATATACAATAAGTGGAATGTAAAGAGAAATAAATTGGATTTAAGACCATAATCTTGCCAAATTCATATCGTATAAACTCAATTAGGGAAGAATGCTGCTTTCATCAGACAAACTCAGTGTATTAAGTGAAGTTATATTTCAGAATAATTTCCAGAAAAGAGACAGGAGGCCGGTCTTGCACATTGTTTCTGTAGTGCTTAAATATTGCAAAACAAAGAGACATAGCTCTATTCATGACACTGAGTTTCCAGTATTGAACTTAAAATGGAATTGCCCTAAACTTGGAAATGGCTGACAGTGATTGAGCTGGCTGAAATGGGCTTACACGGCACATTTGGTAATTTGCACACCTACCTGCTCTTCAGAGCAGCACAATTACAGAGTGTCTCGGGGGTCATCTGTGCCGAGGCTGCGCCCAAGCTGCTTCCCTTTCCCAGTGCCCCGCTCGGCCACCGAGATGCTAGCGTGAAATGGCTGTTAATTCCTTCTGCTATCTGTCCCACACAGAGCCTGTTTTAAGACTACATATAAAGCTTTCGCCTGCTGAAAAAAGTTAAGGAATAAGGAAATCAGACAGTGAAAAAAACTAGAAATTAAAACATCAAACAAATATGAAAATGTTAAATAGCACGACCCTTGCATTTTTCCTCATCAACAAGATTTAATGAGTACCTTCTGGTATTAACCATAGAGAAACAAACAGAAAGAAATAAAAACAGGCTTTGGAATGCAAACGTTATTTTTCTTTCCTTCTGGTTTTGCTTCAGGGTGCCATCAAAATATTTTAGCTATGTCCTGACAAGTCTTAAAGACTGCAAAATGAGAGCATGTGGAGACTCACATAGTTCAGCCAGATTCACCTTGATCAAAGCTGTCTTTATTCTGACAAAACTTATGTTGTCAATATCAAACTTTTCCTTGAGTTGTGTATGCCTTTGCAACTAACTCATGCTGTTTAAACTGCTGAAAAACTGTTTTATTCTGTCATTGTTGAGTGATAGAGGGACTGTGATGGAAGCCTGGGTCTGACATGTTGGCTCAAAACAACAGCATGTATATCGACCCATTGATATGATGGACATAGGCACCTGTCCTAACATATTAGTCCACCTGCTGAAAGTCTTCACTTCTCTGCCCGTGGTTTTAGGTGCAAATAATGTGACTTTGTCTGAAATTCAGGTCTGTGTGGTATTAAACATTCTGCTCCTTGTGCTCCTGCGCCAGGTAGAATAAACATCAAATAAATAAAGCGGTAAATAAATACAAGCTGGGCAGAATGAAGAGAAGTGCCCTGTGGTAGGCATTTTCTTCAAGAAGCTTTCACTGGGCAAAAGTTTTGCACCTATAGGGGCTTTATGTGTAGTTATTTGTTATGTTATTTTAAAATTTTTTGGTTTCATGGTCTTTTTTTTATTTTTATAAAGAAACATTATTTTTGAAAAATGTATTGTTTTTAATTAGATTTTTTTTCTTTTGCAAGAAACACTGAATAATCAGCTTTCCTGGGGACATGACATCAGCGGATTATGAAGAGTTTCCAGTTTTGTTTTTATTATTGTTCATTAAATTTGGATAAAAATGCAATTATTTTTAAAGGGATTTCTGTATTCATAAAGAAAATTATGTCAGAGATGACAACTGTGTCAACTAGTTTCCTTGATGAGTCTAGTTTTTCATTCTTTATATTTCTTGGACAGATTATGAGCTTGTTTAGCAACATCTCTGAGAGCTTCCATGCTAATAATATCTTTCCATCCTGAACCTGATCAGTATCTTCAATGACACTCTCCCCATCAGACTTTACAAAGTAATTCAGATTGATTCCTTTTGTTCGTCTCTTCAGTCATGCCTATTCAAAATCAAAACTGTTTTTCTGTTTGAGCAGAAAAAGCTGTTGAATGGAAAAACATGTCCATTCATGCTTTCAGTATTTTGTTTTAAAATGATATGTGTTCTATTTGTCATAACAAAAACAAATAATATAAAATAAATAGATAATTGATCCTTTTCAGACTGAAAAATATTGCTGGGAAACTTTTAATTGGAACTAATGGAAGATGACTCATTACTCCAGTTTTATTGTCTCTTCCTTCGTTGCCAAACAGTTTCAGAATTTATTTTAATGTCTTAGTGCTGACTTTTAGAGCTCTGCATAGACAAGCTCCTCAGTACATCTCAGACCTGTTAAAGGTTTATTCCTCTTCTTCAAGCCTTAGGTTATCTGGCTAGAGTTTTCAGGTAGTTCATCACACCCAATTCAAAGCCCATAGAGACCTATCCTTCAAAACAGTGACAACAAGACAGTAGAATGCATTTTCCTTGTCTTTATTTTGCAGTGATTCGTATGACTTTTCAAAAAAAAAAAAGATGGAAACTTATATTTCAAGTAACAATTTGGATGTTTCTCTAATGCTATAAGGTTTAATGTCTTCCTTTCAGTTTAATTATCACACTGGGGTTATATTGTATTGAAATGTATTTCATGTTCATATTCTTTTTAATTGTAAATACTTGGAGATATTTATGAGGGAAAAGGGGTGAACTTAACCAAGGGATCCATGAACCTGGTCCTTGAGGGCAGGTTTGAGAACTTGATGTCAAGCTCTGTACACGTCTGAGTTTAAATCAGGTGCTGCAAGGAAACTGCTAAAACCTGCAGGACACTGGCCCTCGAGGACCAGGATTGAGGATCCCTTTACTGTGATCTTCCTTCTCTTTATGCTTCTATCACCTATTATGTTTTTTATATTATTTTATAGTCACACAAGTAAAGTGTGCTATCTTTTTTTTTAAAAACCATTTATTTGATAAGAGATGACAAGCAAATTGATTGTATGAATAATGTATGTCGATGATGAAATAAATAATTAAATAAACTTAGTTATGGAGAAGTGGAGGGTATTTAAAACCGGCAGCATCTTATGTCTTCGTAATATGTTGAGCAGTGATAACGAAAAAGCCATGTAAAATGATGGGGGGGGGTCTTTTTCTCGCATTGTTTGGACAACTATAACGAATGGGTCTCTCTATCTCACTCATTCTGGTTCTGATTCAATTTAAATGCATTGCAGAGTAAGCTTTTGGACTGGAAAATGATCACCTGAACCTCTACACTGCTTGCAGGGCAGAGATGAATGATGTGCTGCTTCTCTATTTGACAAAATCAGTAGATTTAAACTGCTGAGCTGCATAATAAACCCTCAATGACTTCAGAGTCCTTTGCTGTTCATAATCTGACAAACCTGATAACAGCATTCTATCAACGTGTGTTGCATGAATTTCATACATGCTCTTCTCGTGTTATAAAGACACTGTGGATTAGCTGCAAGCCGTTTTGCGTGAACGTTTTAACAAGCTCCCCAAAACATGTGGATGGAGCATGATGAGGGACTTTGAAGGGTATGCTTGTTGCATGCATGTCAACAGCAGATGGAGGCCACCATGACGGCTGCTGCAGTGAGGGAAATGACGGCACTCTGTTTCCCTCTACTGGTTATTGGTGCAACTGCCATCTGACAACACCAGACACCGGGATATTTGCATTTGTGTGCCTGTGCACATGCTTGAGCATGCACTAGGTGTTTACATGCACACGTCTGTGCCTGATACGTATATACGATTGTGCAGAATGGAGAAGCAGAGCTAAAAAGATGAGAATTCAGCCGATACAGACAGTAAATAGCAGTGAAGAGAGGGAGGGTAATGACAGCAGCAAACAGAAAGAACTAAATGGTTTGTAAATGTTGTACTTACCAGCACTTCATCTCCGCAGGTGATGGATGTATGGCATTCACCTTGAATAGAGTTTTTGGCAGCAGAACGGAGGGGCTCAGTACAACGGATCAGTTGTGACAGAAATCATCTTCTTCTAGGTTACATTATATCCAGCAGCAAGTAAGATATGTCAATAGGGGGGAAAAAGAAGGCATATTTGAGTCTTCCTGCCTGTTTCCCATGACATAGCCCTATTTCAGCTTGTTTTCTCAAAGTAACACTACAGTGGGACTTTGAAGATGTGCTATAAGACTCCTACCGGGCTGTCAGGTTTCACGGGATTGTTTTGATCTTAATTGATAGGTTGATAGAGACCGCCAAAAACGACAGAATACAACTTCATGCTGAGTACACTGAGATGCAATTCCCTATTCCCTATTGTTTCCCTTGAAATTTCATCTTATCCTGGGGAGAATGTCAGCGCCTCAGCATGCAGTGAGGTGAGCTTTTCACATAATTTTTAGATCTCAGTTGTTCTTCTGTTTGACTTGTTACCAAAGAGAGCCCAAAGGTCTCAGAGAATAGGTGGTCCACACTCTCAAGGTTGCCCTTGAGGAAAGTGTTTATGTGTGAACCCTCTGCTTTCGATATTTTTCCTCACAGTTTAGAAGAAGGCACATCCATGCCCAACATAAACACACACTTGTGGCAAAAAATACACTCACAGGCACACAACAGAAGTGCAGATAAATACACAACCCCAATGTGATGTGCTGGTGCTGGAGTGGCTGCGTGAGGCCAAGGTCACACAGTATCACTCGTTTATTCCCATAATCCCCTGTGTTGGCTGGGTGAGAGGCCTGCTAATGGCTAGCACTCTCGGAAAGGGAAGTGCTGCCTTAACATAAACTCTAGAGACTCTCACAGCCCACCACCCTGCATAAAGAGCATAGCACATGGTCTACACAATCCATCAACATGGCTAATTAGGCCCCCGCAAAATCCCTGAGAGAAGCATTAGAAGGGGAACCAGAGGTGTGTGTAACAGCACCATGATGACTATTAAGAATAAGATAAAGAATATTTGGCTTGTTTGAACCTGTTTCAGAAAAACTGTGGGTAATAGACTTGACCCTATAGAACTGTTTTGGAACTATGTGTCTATCATCAAGAAATATAAGAAGAATTCTAGAGTCTTTAGCATTTGTTTTACAGTGTGCAAGTTAAATCAGAAAATATTCATGAAATCCTTTCCCTCATAGGACAACACAGCAACCGTTTTTTGGCTTATGCCTTCATGAGGACATTTTGTATCTATGTCTTGAGTTGACTTGGTTAGGTTTAGGGAAAGTGGTTATGGACTATGTAAGGCACTGTTTTAAGGAAAGATTGTTGTTTTAGTTTAAGACTGAACTTTCAAGGTTGATGTTCAATTCAGAGGTAACTATAATAGATTTTGCTACATATGTTTTTGATTTAGGAATGGGAGACGTCTGCGCCCACCTTGGCATCTTACCAAGGGAACAATAGTACGTCCACACAAAAGACTATGGAATGTTGACATTTAGCCATCTGTTTTCTGTTGCTTGTTCACACAGCCTTCAACAATATCACGTCACTCAAAGTTCAAGACTGTCCCACTCCCGATGGGATTTTCTTCAAGCAGACCAAAACAACCTACTTGAAGAACATGAGTCCCCTGGTAGTTGTGAGAACAACTGCATGTGAATTGTAAAATAGGAATCTGTGAATGTAACGGTACTAGGATAAAAAGTAGGTGCTATAGCCCTAGCCATGATTGTTTTATGATCCAAAGCAAGTAGTTTGATTTATAACACTTGCCAAGTGATGTTACTAATGTGGACACAATTTCACGTTAATATCTTATTTTTACATGCAACCAAGTCAACCTGTAAAATGCCATCTGTAAGAGTTATAGTTGCATCGTAAAAAGAATGTATTTTAGCCCCAGCCATGATTGCTTTCTAACTCTAATCAAGAAAAATTGAAGTATAAGTCTAACCAAGTAATCTGAATGTAACTCATGAGTGAAAAAAAATCTCTTTTGAAACACATTTTATTAAAGTGTTTTCATGAAAACAATTGAAAGTACTGCATCCAAACACTCCTTTCAGGAGGGGGCAATCTTTACAGCGAGGGGCAGAGCAGGTTGTATTTCCTGTCTTCTTCAGATGAATCCTGGAGTTTGTTGACAGATTAAGGCTACAACAATGTCCAAAGCTTCTTCTGCAGTGAAAAACTTCTTCATTTTTAGTCCAGGCTTTCCACATCTCTGCTCACTAATAAAATGAGGCTGCATGTTTATGTTTGGCTGTGAAACTGCCAGGTGCATAAACACAGTTACATTTACTTTTTTGTTTTGAGAACAGCAAAGGAAGAATGTTTTGTTTTCACTCATTCGCCTCTTCAAAGTCAGTTACACATTTTTCAAACAATGCCCTTTTTGAGCCTTGAAATTATCAATGTATGCTTACACATTCAGGCTCTCTCTTTTTCTAACACACACACACACACACACACACACACACACTTGCACACACACATACGCACATACTCACACACACTCACAACACACACACAGACACAAACAGATCACTGTTGGTGCTCCCTGGTTGTAACACAGCTCCATAATATAATTGTTAAAAATACCAGATTTTCCTGCTTATGTCTACAATAGTAAAACAGTTGAATCTGGTGGAATCCTGTAAAAATGTCAGATTTAACTATTTGTCTTCTAAATGAAATGTTGACATCAAAAGAATATTTGTTTTAAACTACGATAATTGGTAGATTAAAAACTGTGGTTTTAATGGAAGTCAATGGGACACTTTTGGCCACGAGGACCACCAGAGGTTGTATCTGATATTACATTTTAAAAAAATAAATGGAATCAAATAAATTTTGTAGCTAATCTTTGACATATCCAAGTGTCTAATCACCATCAAACACCTATCTATCTAATATTTTTCATATGTAAAATAATTCCGTTTTGGTGTCTTTTTGCTATGAATGAGGCAATACCTCAAATAATCAAGCTGACATTTAAAGGGTTAAAAGCTTGAAAATGTTTGAAAGTTTGATATTTTCGAGCAGGACGGAAGTTGTTTAAGTGATTTATGAAAAAAAATCAGACAAAAATATTAAATTACGACGATTTTATAGCAGTTTTAGTACACGGACACTTTTGGGCATGAGGATCACGAGAGGGTGCAAAAATTCTTCCACAGAGTATTAAAGACATTAGAGAGAAAATGATACTGGATTTTAAAAAATGACTCAATAGAAGACTTACTGCAAAAATTCACACTCCAAGCTGTTACACTGCACAAATGATCACCAAATGAAAAAAAAAGTTCACGAAAATGGCCAAAGATATCACGACGAGGGCATGAGGGTTAAATCAAGGTGAGAGTACAATTTAAGACCATCAAATAAGATTGTCTTTCTGTTCCTCATTTTGATCCCTCAGATCAACAATCTGTTCTCTAAGTAGGCGAGAGCAGGCAGGCAGCAGAGAAAATGGTTGAGATTAAAACAAGGTAATGGCACATTTGCTAGGCCTTTGTGCGAGCTGTGCATGCAATTTAAGAGACTGCCATACAGAGTGAGTTAATATTTCATTGCATGCCAGGGAATGGGAATTGAAAGGAGAGGGGAAAAAATGCATATGTCTCATTTTGCAATCTGATTCGTCTCAGCAAATCAGCCTGAGTCAATGTCATTCCATAATGAACTCTCCTTCACTCTTCTGAACATTCTGCTGCCATACAGCTGCCTGCTTTCACACCCGCTGACTGAGGGATGTATTTTGTGTTACAGCAAGGGGTAAGGGTCTATCACTCTTTCTCCCTTGCATGTTTTAGATAAACGCATTTTCCTTCTTTCCCTTCCTCATTTTCCTTCTCTATAGCCTACCCATCACCACCCAGAAAAAAAGGTTACTCCTCACTTTACTACACCCCTTCCACCCTCACTCTTTACCTCCACCCTATGCTGGGTTAGGGATTGAGATGAGGGAGGGAATGGTAGCTTTGACTGACTAAGATGCTGAGATGTAATCTTGTGCAACCTGAAATTTGAAGGGTGTGCTTCTTGGGCAAGTGTGTACTTGTGCGGATGTGTGTGCAAAAGAAGGAAGAGGGCTAAGGCAATGCGTGATGCTCGGTTTATTGCATCGCAAGCTCATTTGTTTGTATTTTATACCTCATTTCAGCTCAGACGAGCCGGCTCCACATTCTGAGGGTGACCCAGTTTCCCTGCACTGTGTGACTCTCGCTCTCTAATAATATAACATACATCTTTTAATACATTGCTTTTGGTAAATAAGCTGCACTGTGTGGAAGTGATTTAAGGCAATATACCAACAAACTAGTTCACAGAGAGAAAAAATATAAACTCTAGCTATTCCTTTGCAATAGTTTCTGCTCCCTCCCCTCAGGCACAGCTATGCAGTACGTTAGCATGTTAGTGCAGTGCGTGACACGACTCTGACAGCACTCTAAACATCACTAGGACTAAAGCTCATCTTGGCTGTCAGAGATATAAGCATGGGGATACTTGAAATTAGAGATAGCCTGTTTATGGTTACAGAGAAGCATGTAAAGGAGATAACATTAGGGTAACATCATATGCATATAAACATGTGCCATTTCTGCCAAAGATGGATGATTTGGCTATGTTTTATACTAAATACAAGATGACATTAGCATCTGTGTTTATGCTTAAGTAAGCTCAAATTCCCCAGCTAGATTATTGGTAAACAACTCATTGGCTTAACTAGTACTAGACTAAATCTATAGAGACCAAAAGCACCCAGAACTTAACAGGCCTGAGGCTTTTTCAAGGAGCTAAAGATTATTTAACTACTACATGTTTTGCATTTCCACTGAGGTCCAAGGCACAGGGTAGATTAGGTAAATTAAGTCCTCTGAAGTGTGTCGCTCCTTCCGACAGTCCTTACCAGAATGTAGAGACTGTCACACTTGGTCACAACTCCCTACAAAATAGTGCATTTTACCTGTATTAACACAAAATCGGTTCATGTTCCATGTTTCTACGGGTTGAGGCTGATTTGGAACATAAATGCTATATGACTTATTATCCAGATTTCTTTCTGTCTGCATTTATTCTTGAAAATTCTTGACCTCCTTTAGATGGTTATTTTTCCTTTGCTGATTGAATTTTGCTAATAGTAAAAACCATTGCTGTGGTACCACATAATGTTAACAGATTTTATGAGCTATTGAAAATATTAAACTTGAGATGATGGAGATTTAAAGGCAGGAATAAAATGCTGGGCATACTAGACCAATGAGAAACGTTTAGTGCTGTAAGCCCTAACCTGAAGGGTTGAAAAGTCCTGCCTTAAAACATGGGGCAATTTTGAAGATGTACCTCAGAAATATATTTATTTATTTATGAGAAACATACTCCATAAAAGACATTCCCAAAATGTATCCATCCTAACTTGTCTAAAATCAATACTTTTATAGTAGCAAGGGTTTCTCTCTGATCCTTTGTTAAGACACTATCAAACTCACTATCAGTTAATTCTGGCCAGTGTACTGTGTGAACCATAAAATCCATGGCTCTGCCTTACCTGCTATGCTGCAGCTTTGTCTTCCCCCTTAGAGGTTCTGAAGATTCTCCCTTTTTCCTGGTGGACAAAGGTATGTGCATACCATTTCAGTCCAGGTGCAGAGAGAGCAGGTGGACTTGAATAGGACTGCTGTGTGACCGTGAAGGAGAGGGCTCTGTGCGTGACAATGCAAAGGGTGGTGCAGCTCAATCATTCTCCATCCCAATGCAACCTCAGAGGTTTGCAGCTGTGAAGCCTGCCATCTGGGAAAATTCAGTCTTTATGTGTACAGCAAAGCATAGTGATAAAGTGTGCAGTGCATGCTTATACACAAGACACCTGTACAGTACTCTTTTGCACATCCTCTCTGCCCACAGTTTGTGGATGGCCTTCATAACCCCCCCCCCCCAATTGACGCCCCCTCCCCCTGTTCATTTCTCCCCCACTGTATGTTCCTGCAGCAGAGCTGGGTAGTAGCTGGCCCATGCCATCCATTTTTTTCCTAGCAGGAGTGCATTAAAGATTCATCTCTGCTGCTCAACCTCAAAGGAAAGACTATGACCCCTGGTAGAGCTGCTGAATTATGGAGACCGCCAATAAAGTTGTTTGCCTTTGATCTCATTCTCAGCTTTCTCCCTCCCAGGTGAATGTGGACAGGTGAACACATGGACAAATACAGACACACATACACCAAAGTCCTGTCACAACTGCATATTTCATTTTTACTCATTCTCGCCACTTCTCTCCCTTCTTTTTCTTTCTTGCAACGCAAATGTGCACACATATGTATTCCATATTCCATTTTCACTTAATCTGCCACTTGCACTCGCTCTTTCTCCCTCACAAAGAGATACACAAAGCCAGAAGAAGAAGAATCACGAGAACAAAAAACCCTAAAGCATATCTCTGAGAAGATGATGATGGAACAATTATGTGAAAACAGTCTTGGCTGTTCCCTGCCTGCATACCAAGTGATTGTCTGGCGCTATAAATTTCACCCCTGCCGTCAGCCACAATTTCTGCCTCCCTCTCCCAAGTTAAAAGTGGCTTGCAGCTCCAGTGGCAGTGGTAGAAACACATTTGCTCACACATGTGCATTGTTTATATCTAATCGATGTCGAGTGGAGGGTCCTGTTCAAAATGGCTGTCATTTGTCAAGTATTAATAATTCAGTCACACAGGCACAAACATAAAGAGAGAAACATGAAAGAAGCACACACACTCACACCTAAGAATTGGCCTTCACCTGAGGGTGAATACTCACACCCAGCTTCCATTCTCTTCTTTTTCTCTTCTCTTTTCCTTTTTAGAAGAAAAAATACCATTGTGTTTATGGCGGAAATGGTGGACTGGTGGTCAGTAGTTGAAAGAACCAGGATACAATATGGCTGTGCAAACACCTTCAGAAAACATGACGACAGAATTAGCACTGAATAATGATGTGATTTGTCAAATCAAATCGTCAAATCAAACTTTATTTATATAGCACCTTTCATACATTCCGCATCACAAAGTGCTTCACATTATAAAAACAACAGTTTAAAAATAATAAGTATAAAACATCAAAATCAATAGCACACACCTGATCATACTCTTTTTCACTTTTCACACATTCAT